>JAVSBU010037914.1:0-14380 GCA_033118015.1 Loricariichthys derbyi
TTTCAGACTTTCAAAGGCTCTTTTCTGAAAATGTAAAAAAAATGTCACTTACGACCTTGTGTTGCTCATGGGACGAAGTGTAGCCGAGTGATGATGTGGTTATGTTTGTGTGAGATTATCAAGAAAAGAAAGCAATGGATGCTAAAGGTAAAACTGAGAAACAAAGCAGAAGAAAAAGCAGAGAAAGGAAGGTTACAACAATTAAGAGGAGATGGAGAAAGGATGATTCTTAAAGCCAGAAGAGATCATTATATAAAAATAAATAAGGGAAGGTCCTTCCACGTTGGGACCTCCCTGTAATGGTTTGGCCTTTTGTACCTTGGTGTGTAGACCGTAGATGTTTCTAATGTGTGTGTGGTCTTTTATCAAACAGTCTTCTGTAGTTGGCTCCTATTTGATTTTGGCACATGATCCATTTTTTTGGTCCTGGGCTTTGGTTTCATCTTCAGGTAAATCATAATCAGCTTTCAATTATAATTAAATCAGAATTTAAGTATTTTATTTTAAAATGCCTAATAATCAGTATCTGTGTCAGAACAATTAAAGCATTTCAGTTCTCATATTGATCCTAAACGAAACAGTATGAGGAAAACAAAGAGAGAAAATTGATTGGATTGGATTTATCAGGCATTTCTTCATTACTAATCAATAAGATCAAGTACAATTGTTTTATTTTCAGCTTTCTGACTGGAATCTAAGAATTTCTGAGAAGATTTCTGAACTTTTTAAATAATCTCAGTAAGTTGTTCCTCAAATAAACAACAAATACATGAAGATAGCAAATCTGTCTCCTGATTTTAAAAAAAAACTCGTCATGTGATGGTTCCAGCGACTTTTGTAAATACAGTATAATTGCCCAAAAATCTAAAACACTGAAGGTGAGTTAATGTTTAATCGCTCGTCCCTCTCTCTCTCTGCAGCAGGAGGGAGGATGAGTTACGGATCCCGAGTGGTTGGTTATGCCACCTCGCCCCTGAGATCATCCGTCAGCTCTCCCCCGACACCGCTGAAGACCAGCTGCCCTTTTCCAAGCAGTCAGACGTCTTTGCATTTGGGTGGGTTCCCCAATTTAAGTACACCTCCTCATTCATCAATTAACTAATCAGCCAATCATGTGGCAGCAATATCATGTACATATGGACCTCCAACTTCAGGAAATGTTCATGTCAGCCGTCAGAATGTGAACTCAGTCATTTTGACTGTGGCATGAATTCTATAACTCCTGATCTTCTGGAAACAGCTGGTTGATGAGAGTATGTTCAAAGGTTGGGAGATGCTGGTGATGAACACAGACAGAAAATGAAACCCTCAATCCACCTTATGCTGCCTGAATCACATAAGCATTTCCTTGCCAGAGGTGGGATACGAATGTCCTGGTATAAGGAATCGGTGCTCCACCGTCCGAGCTGCTCTGTTCTTATCAGGTCTCTGACAGAGTGAGATTTGTCTGGCTGAGACTCCCACTTTATGATCAGTCAGTCTCATAATAATGTGAAACCTGCTTTTATGAATTTGCAGTGGTTATGAAATTATCATCTAACCTTTAATATATTACTTATTTAAAGGTTAGTCTGCATATTTCTTTAAAGATTGAGCTCCTATTTCCTGTACTGATTTCTTTCGCATTAATAATTCGCCAGCCCAGGATGATTAATTAAATACACGGCGCTGGAATCCATTTCATTTCAGACCGGTGGGATGGAAATCGAAAAAAAAGTCATGTAAGGTCTCCAAATGCTTCCAGTTAACGATCTGATGTTTTATGTCTTAAAGCTGTTTGAAATGAGGTGGTTCTGAACCCGAGTCTGTTAGTTCTGCTCAGTATTAAGCTGTAGCGGTATCATGGGCCACTGTTTTCTCCGCGGCGGTACCAGTTTGTTGTTCTCCGGAGACTCGTCGTGGTTTGGCCGTATCGGTTTACTTCACACTAAATCGTCCCGCCGGATCTTGTAATGGCCGTGTCCAGCTTTGCAACCACATCGATTTTCTTTGCTGATTCTTTAAGTCGAGCAAATAAAGCTCCCTCACCGCTGTGATCCGGTACCAGCCAGAGTCGGGCGTGAACGCAGACGCTCACACACAATTAACCCCAGAGGGGGGCATTTATTCAGGAGTGGGGTGGAGGGGAAGTGAATGAGGAGCGTTTAACTGTTGAACGTCCGGTGAAGCCACTTGGTTTAAGAATTCAAGATTTAAATCCTGTGTAATTGTTGGCTTAAATAAACTCGAGGGGAAACGTAATAAAAAACTGTCATGAAAGTGGGGGTGAGGTGTAAACAGAGGACCCAAACGCAGACAGCTTCATGAATAAGGGTAGGCTTTATTTAACGTAAATAAGGGAACCAAAAAAGAACCAAAACAAAGTACCAAATAAAGCCCCAAAAATAAAACAAAAGGCAAACCCCCAGAGGATGACGAGGCTAGGACACGTGGGGACAATCTAGGACACGTCCAAGGTGAAGTGGACCCGATTTTACAGCGGACCGGTCCAACCAACCACACCTACGTGGACACCGGTTTTACGGTCGGATGTCCCGAACCGGTCAACCACTGGGACGAGGGGAGCTCTAACGAGGTCCGGCAGGGTGCAGTGCAGGGACAGGCCCAGACAATGACCCTCCCTATGCAACGTGAACCTGCGGTACCCCCATGTCGTCGTCCAGGCAGTGCCGGACCTAAAGGGTCCACACATGGGTACCGCAGGTAAAACCGGTGTCCACGTAGGTTTGGTTGGTCGGACCGGTCCGCTGGCTGTAAAATCGGGTCTAATTCACCATGGCCGTGTCCTAGACTGTCCCCACGTGTCCTAGCCTCGTTGGCCTCCGGGGGTTTGCCTTTTGTTTTATTTTTTGTGCTTTATTTGGTAGTTTGTTTTGGTTCTTTTTTTGGTTCCCTTATTTACGTTAAATAAAGCCTACCCTTATTCATGAAGCTGTCTGCGTTTGGGTCCTCTGTTTACACCTCAGCCCCACTTTCATGACAAAAACAACCCCATTCTGCTTCTGTCTGCTCACGTGCTTCATGTTATGGATAAACATTTGGCCATTCATTGTACAAACAGCAAAAAGTTCTTTATTGAGCAGCCATTATTAGTCTCAACGCTTTAAAGGGAGAATTACAGGCTCATAAATATTGAGAAGCTAAACCTATGAATTATGTATAGAGCATTTATCTGCCTTCTACGGCTTTAGGTGCAGCTCCACATAAAAATGATCGAGTTGGAGATTTAACTCAGCTGGACTCCAACCTGTGGCTGTACCAGTGGATAAAAGAACGGACGGACGGACAGAGAGACAAAGAGACACTTCTTACTGCTTCTTAACATACTTGCAATGCTGCTTTTGTGTTTCTGTAGAAGATCTGTGAATATTCAGATCTGCCACCTTCATTTGGATTTACAGCCTAATATTGGGACGAGTCTGACATGCTTTATAGCCAAACCTGTTTTAGTTAAATATTAAAGCATTAGAGTTGATGTTATGATGTAAAACACTTTTTCAGGGCTTGTGCCTGTACGTTTGGGTTTCTGGAGGACAGGATCTGAGTGGATAAAGTATTTTTGATGAAGTATTCAAACTCGTTATCATTTAAAGGAGCAGTCGCTTGAAACGGGTTGTTCTGAAAGGTGCTGTGTTGTCGGGGGGGGGGGGGGTACTGGAGCTGTTTGCTGTTTTTGTACTCGATATGTGAAGTAGCAGTTTGTTTTTTTCTGAGTCCTGTAGGAGAGGATTCGTTAGTTCGACAGCAACACTTGACTCGCTGAGTTTTAATTAGGAGTAATTAAACCTTGATTACGCTAAAACAAATCTCAACATGATTCTGCTCGTATTTGACACAAGTACCATTTTGACTATTTAATCATTTATTAAGAGGAAGTCTTAGGGTCCAGCCAAGAGTCCCGGCGCTGCAAACATGTACTGCTCTGAACCTGCACGGCTCTGCTCTGTGTTTCAGAACCATCTGGTACGAGCTGCATGCGCGGGAGTGGCCTTTCAAGAACCAGCCAGCCGAGGTGATCATATGGCAGGTGGGCAGCGGTATGAGGCCCAACTTCACTCAGATTGGCATGGGCAAGGAGATATCGGTGAGTGAAGCAAATAACGTTTGGAAATGGAACTGTTTGCTGAAATATTAAAATCCAACCAATCCAAATCCAAGGAAAGCCTAAAAACATAACGGCTACATTACAGGGAGTTACTTTACTGTCAAAAGGTCAGCTCATATCCACCTCTCATAGCTAAACTGCTTTTCTTTAATGCATTTTATATATAATTATTATATGGATTAGTAACTGCAGGTCTGCAGTATAAAAATCTGATTGAGACCAGTGGAAAAAGAAAAGTCCTGGATTTAATTTGAGGCTGTAGAGCAGTGCTGATTGGCCCCTGATTGGCTCCTTTTTTGGCTAATTTTTGATTCCTGTTTGGCTCCTGCAGGCTTCAGTAAGTTTACTCTTCTCTTTTTTCAGGACATCCTGATGTTCTGCTGGGCTCACGAGCCCGAAGAGCGACCGGGCTTCTCCAAACTGATGGATTTGCTGGAGAAACTGCCCAAACGCAACCGGCGCCTCTCGCACCCAGGCCACTTCTGGAAATCAGCTGAGTATGTCAAATGAGCTAAGCTCTCAAAAAAAACCCAAACAATCAAAGAATAAAAAACATTAAAAATGAAAAGTATCCCGGAGTCCTGGAGAAGTTTTAAGCATGGGCAAAACTAAACAGATCGTCTAGTGAAGTTCATATCGATCGTCGTGTTATTCTGTGTATGGAAGACGGACGATTTCTTTCTTTCTCTCTTTCCTCTGTTCTTTTTGTTTTCTTTTTTTGTTTTGTTTTTAAGTTCTAATCTGTTGGATCTGTTTGAGTTCTGTTGATTTCATCTGCAGTTAATTTCTAAATGTTACCTTTTTTGATCATATGCCATGTCATTCTGTACTGATATGAACAAATGCTGTGCTGATTCTCTGTGACCTGTGTGTCTGTTATTTATTGATTTATTTATTTTTCTCAAGAGTGTAAGTCTCAGACTGAATGTATTTTTAATTTTACAGTTTGTGGAATTGTTCTATTTGACGTTGATTTATCGTCAGTTATTTATTCTTTCCGTTTCAGTCCAGTTGCGAGTGTGTGTTGGTTTTTATGCAGCCGTTCCAGAGAAAGTTTTACTTTGTTCAGAATGTGACTCATTTTGCCCTTTCAGATTTGATTGGACGTGTGATTACTGACAGACTGACAAGTTGCGTTTATGTAAACAAAACTGAGTTGGGTTCACTTTATTTGCCCAAATGTATTTGTACCGGCTGCGTCCCCCCAATTTATCATCGTGTGTAAATGACAAAACGCCAACGACTGTTGCATGCGAGCGTCGTCGCTAAAGGAAACCATTCCATAGTTTGCTATTAATGTTTAATATGGAGGCGACGTTAGCTATGTACGGCTTATAAAGAAATGCTAACCTGCTTTAGCCATCACGGCGCCACATGCTGGGCGCAGACAATCCATTCATAACCAGGTCAGAACCGCTTCTAGATCTATCGCTGCTGTTTTTGAACTATTTTGGGATCTCAGATCGTTTTGTGGGCCATTTCTATTTGTACAGCTTTGTCGTTTTAAGTGCATGACCCCTATGGGAAACGAAAAGAAGATCAAATCTAAAGCTTTTCACACGATGTGCATCATTTATAGTGCTTATATAGAATTATGACCAGTCATACCATCGTTTATTTACCATCGTTATTATGAAGCTGCATTGATCCCATCGACGCTCTGTGATCTTATATAGTCGCTCTCACTCATGTCAGGTTGGATTAGGAGCGTATGGAAGACCGTTAACGAGCCTCCTGACCTCAAATCTGTAGCTGTAAATGAATTTCCCTCATTGAGCTCGTCTCCAGGTCCATCCCATGATGAGGATACAATTAGTGCCGAGCGTCTCCTTTTTGTTTTACTTACCTTACGCGATTCATTTCTGATTCCTCTTCCATTGACCTGATTTCTTTGGAGTTTGTGCACAGTTTCGGTTGAATTTCTCCATGGGTTTGAGTTCCTGTTCTCTCGGTTGTAGGTGTGTAACTGCTTGTATTGACAGATGCCTTATGGTGCACAGCTTAGTGACTGCGATTTATTCATTACAAGTTCTTTCTTTGCACTCATCCTTTATGAAATATCACAATAAAAATGGTTCATTTTGGAATTTTGTTATGTTTTTCAGTCCTTTCTTTTATCCTGTCCCCTCCTTTTTTCCATGTTTCCCATTTTGTGTTGGAAGAATTCAAGATATTAGATCAGCTATCACCTTAGTGAGACTGATATCCCATCATATCCACTTTTACAGTTACTTTTGGAGAGATTCGGTATTTATAAATTTGTCTAACCATCTAAAGTGCAGGATGTTTTGCTTCCTTAACCCTTTTATCTGAACCGAACGACTTCATGCTTCTGAATAAAATCATAAGGTTAAAGGTCAGAGACCTGTCTGACTGAGGGAGGGACAGAATGAGGGATTATCTCTATCTCCCTGCTGTCCTCTGCTAGCCTGTGATGTTCCTACCTTTAAATCGTACCACCTCTTCTCTCCTGGTAGCTAGGCTAAATTAAGTTTTATCTGTATAGTATGAGTGTATCAGCTCCTGTATCAATAATTACCTCAGTACGTTTCATCCGCCGTCTGTTCAGTCAGCTACAATAAACTTGCTAAATAATTATTCTGTTCTTGCAGAAGGTGAGTCTGAGCTCTAATCCTCTGGTCCATCATTACTGTAATTATTTATATGACGGCTGAAAAACAGATAAGAACGACTCTGCGTTCATGCATTTAATCACAGGATAAAACAGCAATTTAGGATAATTCATAGCTACCACTTTAAAACAGAAATACATGCGGTTACCGGGCGACCTGCATCTCTCGTGGCCTCCATCATCGTTTATTCCCGTTTAATTATGCCTAAGAACGTTAAATGTAATGTCAAGGGTCAGAATTCAGAGTGGACGGGCTGAGCTCAGTAATTAGTGGCCTGTGTGTCCCTCGTTATGGCCGACGCTTCAGCAGGGAAGATAAAATATAAGAGAAATACAACCAGGGGATGGAAAAATCATCGCCATGTCAGATTTTTATACAAGTCCTGAAAGTGGATAAAGGGAACCTAATTAAAGAAAAAATTATATATTATTCATAGAGGAAAATGATCCAGTATTACATTATCTTATTATCTGATTGATCAGGTGTGAGCAGCTTCACTGCTGTGTTTAAAGAATGGAGATTTGTTAAAATCTGAGCTTCATAACACACATCTTTGGAAGTGGATCACAGTACGAACAAAGAAGACTTTTGGTTAGGTCAGAAAAGAAGCTAGAAAAGAGTTTTGGGCTCCACCAAAACATATTGGGTACAAATGAAAGAAGCTCCATCATTATTCTTCCCCGGCGTGGTCGACTAGCAAAGGTCATACCAAGAGCAAAGGTGTACCACTCTGTGAGGTAATGAAGGAACTCAGGGTAACCTCGAAGCAATTAAAGGTCTCTTTAAAAGTCTGCCATCAGGAGAACATTGAACAGTAACAGTGTGCATGGCAGGGAGCCAAGGAGAAATCCACTGCTCTCCAAAAAACATTGCTGCTCATCTGCAGTCTAATAAAGATCATCTGGAACCAGAAGATAATTAGGAAAATGTTTTATGGATGAATGAGACCAAAATAAATGGTCTTTTTTTTTTTAAACAGACTGAGGAACCTTATCCTATCTGTGAAGCATGGTGGTGGTAGGGTCACGTTTTGCTGTTTTGTTCACCATCACTGATGAAACAATGAATTCTGAAATATTGGAGCAAATGTTAAAGGAAATCTGTGCATGAACTGAATCTTAAGTGAACGTGGCTCATGAAGCAAAACATTGAACTTAAGCCCATGAAGAACAAAATGGAGAATAAAGGTAATGTCCAGACCTTAATCCAGTAGAAATGTTGTGGAAGGACCTGAAGTGAGCAGCTGATGTGAGGAAACCCAAAAGCATTCCAGTAACGGGAAAAAATTCCTCCAAGCCAATGATCAACAGTTCAGATACTTTTAGCATTGACACATCTAATACTGGATAATTTCCCTCAATAAATAAATGACCCAATAGAATATTTTTGTCTTGTGCGAAAATCCACTAATGTTTTATTTCATGACTCTCAGATTTTTAAGCCCCAGTGCAAAGGTCAAAAGGTCATCAATCAAAAGCCTGAGTATTTTAACTGAATCTGAACTGAGAATGACATTAGAATGCAGACCACGATTAGTTGTTGACATTTTGTGTGTGCTACACAAGTGCAGCATGTCCCTCTCCAAATCTCCCACAAATCAAAGGGATTTGGAGACGGATGGAGATAATAACGAGTCCTTATTAGATCCGAGCGCAGCAGATAACACATGATGCTCTGTACGAGTGCACGAGCAAATAAACCAGAGCCACAAAATAATCAGGATCTGAAAAATCTGCTTTGCATTTCAACTTTACTGCATTAAGCAAATGTTTTTATCAAGAGTGATTTACAAATAATGCAGCGTTAGAAGGAACGACCAGCACTTTACCCAGAATGGCTGCAAATCAAATGCTCTCGCTGTACACTGTTAGTCCCACTCAGGATTTAGGGTTGGTTTGAAGCCCCTAAATGCTCTGATTCCCCTCTGTGGTAAGAGCAGGCTGCCGGGGGACAGTGGAGGACCTGGGTTTGAATCCTGGGCAGCTGAAGGTCAGGAGGTTTTATAGAAACCTGTGTTCAGTGGCTTCCTGGTTAAGATCCAAACCCTGAGCACCACTAATTTTTTAGATAAAAAAGCAAAAGGAAAAATAAAAATGAAGTGATTAAGAGTAAGGAACAATAAAAGTCTCTTGAATTTATATGTCTAGTGGTTCTGAGAGATATTTTTTATGATTATAGTGTTTATTCGTATGTAACTTCACTGGGCTGATAAGCCTGATTATTTTGAACATGCTTTGCAGACAGTTTATCAGAACTGATCTGTTTGTGGTATTTTGGAATTTGAAATGCAGGTTCAGCTTGTTTTGTTTGGTTATTATCCTGTAGCTAAAGTTTGGGTGTGTATTTGTTTGTCTGTTCATGATCCATGTGAATGAATCCTTTTCTCTCGACGTTCTCTCTCTGTTTTATATGCGTGAGCCTTTTAGCTCACCGTCGATCCATAAATGACCAGCCTTTCAGACGTACAGGTGTCCCTGAAGTGCGGGGGCTTTTCTTTAACATTCTAAAAGCACCTACACACTTTTTTCCAAGGTATTACTCATTATTTAAACCCCAGAGGCCTAGAGACACACAGAGAGAGAGAGAGACGAGGCAGTGAAAGAGCCGTACGGCGTGGAACAGAAGGTTACAGAATCCGTGAGAGTGAATTGATGGTGAATTTAGTTTATAGCGCTGACGCTGTACTTTTACATCACCTCGTCTGACTTTTAACAATTTTTCAAGGGAGCTTTTCCTAAAAGTGATTCATTGCACAGGAGTTATGTAGCCATGAAAAGCTTTGGTAATTCACAAAATAAAGCTGTTTGTAGAAAGCTGAGCTGGTGCTGTAAGAATCTGTGGGTCTGGATTACAGACGGCATGAGGAAGTTAAACTCAGATCCTCTGTGAGCCCGACTAGACATCAAATGAGATGATTTGCATTTCAACACTAAACCCTAAATGTTACCTTAACTGATGCATTTTTTGCAAAGTGTCTTCATTTTGAATGAAGCAGAGCAGCATCCTGTTTTTCACCCCCAAATTCACTGGGTGCAGGCAGAGGGACACCACGGCCAGGCCCAGTCCATTACAGGGTTCCATAAATGTAACACCAACCTTCAGCTTAGGACCATCACCTGGGATTTAACCCACAGACCCTCAGGGCCAACGTCAGAGCTGCACTGAGATAATGAGAGCATCGGTAGTTTAACTCATCACTTTGAATTGTTTTATTTAAGTAAATCCAAATCCTGTTTACAGGTTAAAATCCTGCTTAGTGTGGATTAATCAGATATTATATTCGACTCTTAGCTCATCCCCTTCTAATTACACATTTAATCGAACACCAGAATGATTAGAAAACTATTAAAATTATTTTTTCCCAACATAACCCTCACCAGAACAAGGTGAAATAAAATGCTGTTGAGATTTCTTGTTTTTTATTCTTTTCTACAGCTTTAGATTTAAGCTGCCTGAAAATAGCTTAATAAACAATTTCCATGAGCTCCTGATTGGACCTGTTACTGCTGAACCTCTAACTAATAACGCATTAAGAAAGGAAATATTTAACCTGCGACTCGCTGTGGGTTTAAAATCTAACCCTGACTGTGGCATGTTCTCCAGTGGCCATGCAATGATCAAAATGCAGCAGACCAACGTCCAATCTGTGTAAACGGGCAGATCTAAGCCCTCGAACCGTAAGTCGTCTGTAAGCAGCCTGGCTTTGCTCCTTTCCTCATGTTTATATCTGTTTCCTTACTTTTGCAGGCTGTAGCAGTAACGGACTCCCTCCATTCCCTCCACCAAACCCTCTGCTCTCATCCACCGTCACATGCCGGGAAATCTTCTTCCTGACTTCCAGTGAACATCATGTGGGGAGGGGGCTGAGGGAGGGACGGGTGATCGCATGCTAACTGTAGCACAGAGAAGCCATTCTTTCCTGAATGCAAACCCAAGACTGGATGACTTGGACGGATCTCTAATGCCTTAGAGAATCTGAAGAGCTTTGATACTCATTTGATTTCATATCATTCACTTTTCCTCTTATCCCACATTTTCTCTACGGTGGCACACGAGTTGTTAATCCAAATGGGGGATATTTTGGCACAGCATTATGCATTTTAAGCTCATCACTCATAATACTCTTAGCAAAATCACAATTTCATTATTGTATCTCATTGCTCAGTCCTGCTGAACAGATTTTGGTTTCTTTTCTCCCTTTGCAGACGTCTGCAGGTTAAAGTCTGAGCTTCATTCAACAAAGCAAATGGTTTTGGGTAGAAGGTGGAACGAAGGATGCAGTTAAGTGCGAATGAAACCAAACCCCCTGTGTGTGTGTGTGTGTGCGTGTGTGTGTGTGTGTGTGTGTGTGTGTGTGTGTGTGTGTGTGTGTGTGTGTGTTCCATTAGAGATGTTCTGAGGTGCATGAAGCTCAATGAATGCATGGTAATACCAGACTAATCATCCCTTCAGCATGCTGATCTGAGGCGTCTCATCCCAAATTCCTATAAACAAGACATTATTTATCACGCCTCCTCTCAATACAAGCTCTTTATGTCTCCAGAGAAAAGGCTGACTTCATAACGCCCCACATTCTTGGCTTGAATATTAAGAGCCGCCCTGCTCAGAGGCGCTTTCATGCAATATTTCCCGCGTTGTGGAAGAGCTCACGTCTAATTAACAAATGTTAGAGATTCCTGAAATCGGACTGAGGCCGTGTTAAAGATATGTGTCTCCTGTTGATAAAGTTATCAGGTATTCTCTGACTTTCTTAAGCCTCGAGGAGCTCAGATGTTTCATCTTTGGGTAAAAGCTCTGATATTTGAGGTGCATGATAGTCTTGATAGTTTAACTGGAATTATTTGCTACAGGGATAAACGACAGCTTTTAGAACAGAGGAAGGTCATGAGGTGACTGAAGGAGATGTGAAGTTTCACAGGATGATGGTGGATATTTTAATGCTGTGTGACTGGATTTTGGTGTTTAGTGACCAGCGACTTTCAGAGGTGGATTCTAAAGTGGTGAAAGTAGAGGCTCTGATGAACGATGTGGCTGAGGAGAAGCATAGGGTCATGAACTATGTTAGTTAGTCCAGTTAAGAGATTTGTTTATGTTTATAGGTAAATAATCGGTCCTTATAGGACACCTTGTATGATGGTGTTGGTGGTGGAACCTAGAAAAGCTGAAGAACTTTTTTTTGGTAGAAGGTGAAGGTGTAAAGGTTGATGTCATGTGGCATTGCTGATGTTAGATACACAAATACAGAGCCATCTTAAGCAAAGCGGGTGGTCTTTTAATGTTTGTAGGACCATGCCAGGTCGTACTCAGGTGCCCATGCACCCCTGCATCCACAATTTGCTTTGGAAATTGCACCGTTATGAATCCTTCACATAGGATTATTGTTCAGGTGTGCGCTGACCTTTTGTGGAATAAAACCTCCTACATTGGGTTTAATTTCCTCGCTCGCTTAGCTCATGGTGGTACCGGTGCGTGGGCACAGCGAGTATAAAGCTCAACCTGTTGCTACAGTGCGATTTGGCCCCAGGTCGTCCTTATGTGCTTCACAAAGCCTGGTGCTGTGAGTCCGTTTTGCCATGTGCATCACGAAAAGCCTTGAAAAAGGACAAAAAACAGCTTAAACACAGAGAAACACTTTAAAAAATCCATCCAGGAATAACTGCAGAGAAAATCGGCAATATTTCAAGTTTTATTGCTTTTCCATCCTCTTAGTGAGATCTGTTAAATATAATAGTTTGTAAGACTGGTTCTAACTCCAGTGAATACAGGCTCGGTGCTGTGGGATTAATGGATAAAGCTAACAATAACGCTTATTCCAACAGATTTTGGATGTTGGAACATCATAACAACAAAACATAACTCTGTAGTGACGTAGCTACTGAGAAACCGTGGTTCATATCCCACCTCTGGTAAGGTCAGGAGAGGATCTGAAGCTCATTCAGACTGGGTACAAGGTTCAAATCGGCCTCCTCATAAACAAAGGAGATGAAGGAGATGCTCATGACATTAGGAATGGTTTCCAATGAACCAAATCTCTGTAGATCTGGACTAGGCCTAAGAGTCACTGTGCTTAAAGTCTGTAATTAAGGCCTGTAAATTGATCGTGTTTCTAACAGACGACGCCTTTGGACTGAGCATTTGCATTTCAAATCTTTATCTTTAGGTCGAATTTATTATGACAGTCTTGTTTAGCCCTGTGAGCAGCGTTTGGATTTCAGCCTTTGCTCCGAGTCACATTTGCCCAAATCCCTTCATCACACTACAAACGAACGATGCAAAAACCGAGGCTGACTGATGTGGATTGTAAATCTTGTACAGTCATATTTCTATAGTTTTTTCTACTCTTGTACACGGGACGATATTTATAATCACAAATGTTATGAATGTTCTCCAAAACACTGCAGGCCTTCTTTACCAAATCTGTGTTTTGTTCGTGACGCTTTTTGGTCGGGTTCAGCTGTCGCCCAGAGAAATAAAGACTTATTTATGACGTGGTGTTCGTTGGGTTTTAATTGTGTTGTGATGCTGATAACAGTGTGGATCCTTCAGTACCACAGGACCTACAGTAAAAAAGAACAGAAATATGGATTTATCCTAACATTAACACAGTATTAGGGATTAATGCTCATTTCTTAACTCGTCTAAGATTTAATTTTACCTTTTTACCAAGTTGTGCTCAGTCTTTGCCCTCCATATGATCATTTAATATTTAACACCTCAGTTTCTCCCCTGAGCCTGAAAACAGGTGTGATAAGACAAGTAGGTTCAAAAAGATGTGAATAAAGAAATAAGAAGAGGCCTGGTACATTTAAAAAATGGAGATGGTTCTCTCTTTAGTAAGACATCCATCAGCTGTAATGAGCCAGTTTTAGTGAATTTTAAATGGGACCATCTGCCCTTTGGTCACTTTCAGTGGAACAGTGGAACATTAATTGTGTAATTTCAGAATGTGGCTGCAGAAACATGGAGAAATAAACAGAACCCCGGGCTGATTCAGACTGAGTCTGTCTAATGCCGGAGAAGCTGCTCAGACCCTCTCTGACTCTGCTCCTGTTATTCATTCAGAATGACAAACCTGCTCACCAACTCCAGTGTTCAGCTTCAGATGTTTGGTATGTTCCTCTCTGTAATAATGACTCTATCATTTCTGAAACCATGCACGTTATCTTATATGTCATAAATATAGCAGTGAGCTTTTATTACTTTGTTCAGTTGCAGGTCACATCACTGTATTCCTAACATCACAGTCCTACAGGTCTGCTTATGGTGATAAAACTTTGCGTTTTGGTCTGTACTGGAATTTATTAGCAGACATTGTGTTTATACTGTAAATATTTCATCTCTGAGGGAACATTTTGGGTTTTTTTCATTACATTATAGAATCTGCATCTGAGTGACTGGTACGTCTTTGAAAGACGCAAAATAAACACTGGGAAATAAAACGACACATCACAGTAGAGTATCAGTGTCACACCCTGAAAATTTGGGTTAGGTGTGAACAGGGCCTGAAGGCACCGAACATCTGATACACGAAGTTCAAACAGAATATAAAGTTACACCTTGGGATTGGTGCTTATCTTTTTCCTTAAATATTGATACAGTCTGATTAAACAGAGAGAGGCTGTTGGACTGCGTGTGTGTGTGT
>JAVSBU010038011.1:0-14375 GCA_033118015.1 Loricariichthys derbyi
ATGGCGCAAACTGGCAGCCTCACTTCTGTCAGACTGCCCCAGGGCAGCTGTGGCTACATAGTAGCTTACCACCACTGTGTATGGTATGAATGGATAATGCGAGTGTAAAGTGCTTTGAGTTCTGGAAAAAGCACTATATAAATCCAATGCGAGGTGACAAGGGACCCCATTGTAACTTCTGAGCAACTGAAGGCCTCTCTCACATTGGCTAATGTTAATGCCCATGAGTCCACCATCAGAAGAACACTGAACGACAATAGTGTGCATGGCAGGGTTGCAAGAGAAAGCCACTTCTCTGCAAAAAGAACATTGATGCTCATTTGCAGTTTGCTAAAAACAACATTCCAGAAAGCTATTGGAAGAATGTATTGTGGATGGATGAGACCAAAACAGAAATTTTTGGTTTAAAAGAAAAGTGTTTTGTTTGGAGAAAGGCATTCCAGCATAAGAACCTTATTCCATCTGTGAAACATAGTGGTTGTTGCCCAAACCATGAATTCTGAATTATATCAGAGGGTTAAGGCCCTCACCCTGGAACCGGAAGGTTGCCGGTTCGAGCCCCCATCTTAGCGCATACTGTCGTTGTTTCCCTGGGCAAGACACTTAACCCACATTGCCTAGTATGAATGTGGTTGTGTGATTAGTGGATCAGAAGGGCTGATGGTGCAAACTGACAGCATCGCTTCTGTCAGAATGCGCCAGGGCAGCTGTGGCTACATAGTAGCTTACCACCACTCGGTATGGTATGAATGCAAGTGTAAAGCGCTTTGAGCTTCTGGAAAAGCCCTAAATAAATCCAATGAATAATTATTATATTATAAGAGGTATCACATGAGACATCAGCAACCCACCTCCCCAGCAACCGACAAACTTGTGGCCGCATAAGAGAGACAGGGAGACAACACCTTACATCCCAGATCCCAAAACATGTGGAAGTAGGTGCTCTGGTCAAATGAGACCAAAGTTGAACTTTTTGGCCTAAATCCAAAATCCTACATGTGGTGGAAAACTAACACTGCACCACACCGTCCCCACTGTGAAACCTGATGGCGGCAGCATCATACTGTTGGGATGATTTTCTTCAGCAGGGACACGGAAGCTGGTCAGAGTTAATGGGAAGATGAATAGAGCTAAATACAGTGTAGTCTTGGAAGAAAACTTGTTAGAGACTGCAAAAGACTAGAGCTAAGGTTCACCTTACAGCAGGACAACGACCCTAAATGTACAGCCAGAGCTACAATGAAATGATTTAGATTAAAGTATATTCAGGCGTTAGAATGGCCCAGTCAATCTGTGGCAAAGCCTGAAAGTTGCTGCTCACAGATGCTCTCCATGATGTCTGAATGAGCTTGAGCTATTTTGCAAAGAAAAATGGGCAAAAATTTCAGCCTCTAAATGTGCAAAGCTGGTAGACACATACCCTAAATGACTTGTAGCTGTAATTGCAGAAAAGGGTGTTCCTACAAAGTAAAGACTCAGGAGGCCTGAATACAAATGCATGCCACATTTTTACAGATTTTTATTTATTAAAAATTTTGAAAACCACGTCATTTTCTTTTAATTTCTATTTTGTGTTCGTCTATCACATAAAATCACAATGAAAGGAATTTAAGTTGTAGGTGTTATAATAAAAAAAAAAATATGAAAACTTTCAAGCCATCTGAATACTTCTTCAAGGCACTGTATATTCTGCCAGAAACTTCATTCTGTGTTTTTTTAGATGGCAATAACTTTTTAATACACATCTTATACTCATAAATCCTGCATTACACAACCTTCTTCTTGAAAGATTAATAGTGAAATTGGGATTTGCTTTTCCTTTAGGGTGTTGTAAACATCAGAATAGCTGCTGTTAGCCTGATGAAGCTATTTGGTTTTCTAACAGTAACCTCTGCATGATATTGTGCTCTTTTTGAGGCAGATTTTCTCATTCATTTACCTTGAGGCTTACAAAACTGTATGCTGTAGTGCTAAATACACCTTACAGTGCAACCTGGATACAACTTCAGTGATGTAACCAGGGTCACAAGGTGTTTCAGGTCTTACATCAGACACCTTCACCCTGGTGACCCAGCCAGGGGTGATCAGGCCCCGACTTGTGTCCAAGTAGCACATTACGCCACACATCCCCCCTCCTTAACCAGAGCCAACATGAAGCCTTTCCTGCAGCTTCCATCATGATCTTCATGGCCTTTTGCCTATGCAGTCTACAGATCCTTAGGAGCCCCCAAACCCAATATAAAGACTGGCCAGCAAAGCCCTTACTGCCTACCCATTCCGATGACAGTCAGCCACTAGGTCAGCATACTTTGCCTTTTTCCTTGCTTGAGCTTCCTCCATACGATCTTCCAAGGGGACAGTTAACTCAAGTAACAAGTCGAGCTTCCTACACCTCAGCACAAACCTCCTCCTGGATGAGCTTCTGCTTCTCCTTTCCACTGGCTTTGCTGTAGCTTGGTTTAGGACTCCAACCCAGCCCACCCTGACCCATGGACACTGTGCCTACCAGGATGCTCTGTTGCAACCTTGCCTCTGCCCATTCCATTGCATCCATAGCATGTCACTTCCTTCCTGTCCTGACCTCTACACCTGCTGACGAGACTTTGTTATCAGCTGAATCTCTGCAGAGCAGGACTTCTCTGGCTTGGCTAACCATAAATTCCTATACCAAACTAAATGGAAGCTGTAGCTTGGTGTTGTGCTCAAAAAGTGCAGTATTGCTTAGTATTTGTGGCAGGCCCAGCCATCTATGTAGAAACTGGCTGATCTTCTTCTCAAAGCTCTCCACAATGGTAATCAGGACTTCATAAACTGACAGCAGCCAGAGGAAACGAGACAAGATACCATGTTGGCAAATCCAGGCCTTAAACTACCCAGGAAACACAGACTTGATCACAGCTAAGAGCCAATTGTTAAGGTCATTGCTGGTACCTTGTCGTGCAGCATTGTCCTTTAGATTGCCTGTGAAAAGCTTGACCTTCTCTGACACAGAAGGAATCTGTGTGGCTCCTAAAGTAAAATGGAACTGGTCAGTCACTTTTCCTTTCCTCAAGACTAAGGACATGGATTTCGAAGGCTTAAAGCTCATCCTAGCCCATGTAAAAAGCCGTTCGAGACCTTGGAGAAGCTACCTGCATCCAGGCACTGATGTTGTAGTTACTGGAAAATCATCCATAAATGCTCTAATAGGAGGTTGGCGGGTAGCAGACCTAGACAATGGACCTCTGCACTCAACTTCAGCTGACTTCACGAGCATATTAATTGCCAACGCAAACAAGGACACAGAGATTGTACAGCCAGTGATAATACCCTTCTCTAGATGATGCCAATGAGACATTGATGTCCCTAATACTAAAGTTATAATAGTCAAGGATGAGAAACCATATCTTCTCTGGGACATGGTATCTGCTCAGGGCCACCTCCATCAGCTTGTGTAGCATTGACCCATAGGCATTGACAAGGTCAAGCCACAGCATTGCTAGGTCTCCCTTGCTCTCCGGTGCCTCTCGAATCAATTGGGTAACTACACCCGTGTGATCCATGCACCCTGCGATACCTGGCACTCCCCCCATTTGCACCGAAGTGTCCATATAAGTGTTCTTCAGGAGGAATCCCATAAGACAAGCAAAGATCTTGAAGAAGGCCTTACACTCAACACTAAGGAGAAAGATTGACCTAAACTGCTCAATGTTGCTAGCATTCTCCTCCTTGGGAATCCACACACCCTCTGCATATCTCCACTGTTGAAGTACCTTCCCTTTCCTCCAAATGACTCTAGATCTTCGAAAGACATTCCAAGAGCCTGGGGCAGTTCTTAAAGACCTTATATGGTGCTCCACTGGCAACTGGTGCTGACACTGTTCTGGCAGATTTAATGACCTCCCTGACTTCCTTGAGGGTTGGTTCATTGATGTTGAACAAGACGTTAGGTTTTGGTGGACAAATAAGTGCTGCACAGTGGCCCAGATCTTGCTCTCTCATACTGCTGTAGCTTGGTTTACCCAGCCCGCCCCAACCAGTGGACACTGTGTCTACCAGGATGCTATGTTGTAACCTCGCCTCTGCTTGTTCCACTGCAGCCACAGCATGACACTTCCTCTTCAGTTACCTTTCCTTTCCTCAAGACTAAGGACCTGGGTTTTGAGGGCTTAAAGGATTTTGAGGGCTCATCGTAGCCCATGTAAAAAGCCATTTGAGACCTGTGATAGACCATGAATCCTCCTGGACAGACAATATATCATTCCCGGCAGGCTTCGTCAAACCATGGCAAAGCGTCCAAAGGTGGGTCTCATTGTCAATCCCGGGAAAAATCAAACAGTTTTGATTTTATCCAGGGTTTGTAGCATTTAGGCCACACCCTCCTGTTATCACAAAAATGGCCAGGTAAAACTATGAGACGCCCAGGACACTCAGAGTAAACTCAAGTAAGCACAGGAAAATGCCTTGCCATGACAGCCCAGGTCAAAATTCTGCTATGTGAGAATGGGGTAATAGGTTAGTTGGGCAACCCCCAACCATCAACCTTCAACTCCTCACTCCTGCCCTGAGTAAACAAGTAAATGGTGGCACAGGTCTCAAGAGTGCATTTTCTTACATTATTCAACAAAGTTCCTGACCAATGAACTGGACCAGTAATAGCTTAATAATATAAAATTGCAATTTTACAGTTTGTCCTGAATGTACATGCATTTGACTTTTCATTTGTGGTTCTAAATAATAAATCAATGCCTAAATAATTTTCGCAAATGTGATACCTAACTCTTATTTTCCTCCAGACACCAGGCTACCATTCAATTATGACTGTCTCTTTGCTCTAACAGTTCTGTGGATATCTGTAGCTTTAACCTAACTGGTCATAAAGACAATGTCATACATCATCCTTACAGTGTAGAGAACATTTTCTATCTCATCAGCCCTGACAACCTTCTGCATTTCTCCATTCCTCTGTGTGTTGTCTCATGCCACGCTGGTATGGGATTGGTAATGATGTTTCCTCACACAAAACAAGATTCCTAATAATCCTAGAGGATGACTGACTGGCATGGATTTCAACAGAGAAAGCACTCCTTCTGGAATTTCGATAAAAACTTTATGATGCTATTGATCTGTTCATAATGAAAGACTGAAGGATTTACTTTTTAAAGCAGCCCTTCAGATTAATCTGGTAAGTTGTCTGTAACTTTTCATTTATCAAATCTGGTTTCTTTAATTAAGCTTTATGTGTAGGTGTAATGAATATCATTTAGACACATGATGCTGCTGATTAAAGCAGAATGTGAAATATTGCAGTTTTTGTTTCAAGCAGTTGAAGTACAATTGTTGTATGATTATGGTTTTGTTATTTCTGTTCTAGGTGGTAGGAGAGCTAGTGCTGAAAAATTGGGTATTATGTGTGATGATTTTGAATCTTAACATTTTGAAGTTTTGCCAGATCTCATAATTGCATTCATCTGTGTAATTTAAAAAGTAGAAGTACTGGCTATTAGCAAATCTGTTATGTCCAGTTGACCCAATTTACAATAACAGTCCAGTAATAAAGATAAATACACAGTTTAGTATACATATAGTTGTATACATACTATATGCAGTACCATATTTCTGCCACAATGAGGATGAGAGGAGAGAGGACCCAAGTGCAGAGTGAGGGGCGAGAGGAGAGTGGACCTAGGCACAGAATCCCCTCTACAAAGGGATACCCTTACTAGCTTTCCCTGGCCTGGTACTGGGTGCCATGAAGAGGCAGATGGACAGGTAGGTGGCACAAGAGCTGACCCTCCCTAAGACCTGGTTACCTCGAGGATAACCCCTACCACTAACCCTCTGCAAAGGCCTAGTTTTACCCGCTAACCCTGTGAAGGCTAGAGTCATGGCACTGCCCACAGGGAAAGATGCAGTAAGAGGGTGAAGGCCATGGGGGAAAACAAACAAGGGAGTGTGTTGCATGGCTTAGTGGTTGAAAAACGTATGTGGCGTGTAGGATAAACGGGGTCCAACTAGTTGCTGTAAGGCACACATAGCATGTTGCATGAACACAAATGTGTGAACGTAGTGTGGAACTGAGGTAGCCTTGCGGCCAGTGGCGTCAAAGTAGCACAGAGCTATGGGGTAGCCTAATGGCCAGCGAAATGGGCATAGCTCAAAGCTACGGGGTTAGCCTAGCAGCTAGCAAAGTGGGTGTAGCATGAACCTATCGGGTTAACCTAGTGGCTGGTGGTGTGAAAGTAACACAGATTTACAGGGTAGCCTAGCAGCTATCGAAGCAAAAAAGTGCAAGAAGAAACAATGGCGGTGTAACGTACGATGCCTGTTAAGGGAACAACAAGGGATGTTAGGCTGCACTTATTTTATTTTTTGGATTACGGAATCGCCGACCATAATAAAGGCAAAAAAAGCCACACCCAGGATGCAGAACCCACAGCACCCGCACCAGAGGGCACGCCCCGGCCTCCACCAGCAGAGACGGCACAGCGCCAAAACAAGGGCGGCCAGAGCCCGAGACACCACCCCGAACCAGCCTAGTTAGCCACCCAGGTGCCCCAACAGCCGCCAAAGCTCACCCTGTCACCCATCGACTACACTTTCCTAAGTGCCCGAGAGAGCGCAACCAACTAACCGACTGCGGAGCAGTGCTCCCCCCACTGCCCCACCCACTCACCGCAGCATGACCCACCCAACCCTCCGCCCCCACCTAGCACTGCCATCCGCTGAGAACCACCCCTAACAACCAACCCCTTACCGGCCAGCTGGGCAAGCCAAGCAACTGCAGAGCAACCCACAGCCACTGCCAGGCGACACGGGATGGCCGAGCCAGCCCAAACCAGCACCGCAGCCAACCCACACAGAGCACCCCCAGTCCCCACCAGCACTGCCGAGGCAACAATAAAAGACCAGTGGGGAGGAAATGGAAAAAGAGGAAGAGAATGCGCCCCACCCCCAAGCAAGGCAAGTCAACAGCAGGCCCACCACCCACCAGTGCCCACCACCCACCACCACCAGAAAGAGCTGACACCCTGCCCTCCACCGCCCGAGATACAGAGCTACCACTAGGGAGCACCCCTCCACCCCTGACCAAACCCCGCGTGCAGACGAGCCGACCGGGGGAAATCCCCCGCAGCCAACCGATTGCACCCCCCAGGCACAACACAAACAACAACAATAAAAATGAGCAGCAAAGCGAGCTCAGGCGGCTGCCCCGAACCCCAGGCAGCTGGCCGGACCAGGCCAAGGCAGCGCACATGGAACACTGACCGCCCATGCACCGCCACCACACCGCTACCACCAGCAAGGACCACACCACACCCCCAGGAACACGCACCACATGCCTCGCACCCCCAACGAGATCACAAGCACTGGCACCTCTCCTGATGCCCCAGCTCGACCTGCACCACCAAGAAGCAGGCCCAGGACCAAGCTCAAGGACAGGGGGCAGCACACCATGCGCCCACACCCAGAAACTAGCAGAGTAGCGAGGAGCAAGACAAGACCCAATAGGAAAAATGGCCCATGACACCCCCACAGACTCCGGCAGACCCGCCAACATGCCCCAACTGCACCCTCAATTCCCACCGACACCGCTGCACAGCAACATCCCCACGCTGACCCACTGGCACACGACGGCTCCACCCCTTGCATTCACCAGACAAACTAGCTCGACTCTGCTGTCTCCTACCCACTAGCACCCCATAGTGCACCTAACCGCCTACGTTGTATGCACAGTGGCAAGCCTACCCCC
This sequence comes from Loricariichthys derbyi, assembly GCA_033118015.1. Taxonomy (NCBI): domain Eukaryota; kingdom Metazoa; phylum Chordata; class Actinopteri; order Siluriformes; family Loricariidae; genus Loricariichthys; species Loricariichthys derbyi. The sequence continues at coordinate 7,733 of JAVSBU010038011.1, forward strand.
TGGACCAGAAAGTATTGAAAACAACCAAATGATTCCTAGCATAAACAAACATTTGCTCCATACTAATGTGATCCAACAAGAGACTCCTATAAAGATTATTACTTAGATTATTTTTTGATTTCCAATTCATGAAGATAGTTTTCTTGGCAATGCAGAGGGCATTGAAAACCATGTGTGCCTTGTTCCCCTCCAAACCGATGTTTCTAAAATCCCTTAGTATGCATAGTTTTGGGCAAACTGGAATATAACTCTTTAACCATGTTGACAAGTCTTCACACAACCCCTGCCAAAATCTCTGAACAGGTGCACACCACCACACAGCATGCATATAGTCATCTGATGCATTACCTGATGTTTGAATGTGTTAGACCCATCATGAACAGCCTTTATCCTGTATAATGTGTTCTATGGATAGTTTTGTATTGTATGAGTTGTAAATTGGAATTTCTTGTCATTTTAAAAGTATTTAAACATATTTGTGCCCAAATTCGATAGATAAGTTTGTCTCCCTTTTCAAAGTTGAAAAGAGACTGAATCATCTATACTCGACAGATATCTATATATTTTCGACAGCAGTTTAGGAGTACTGAGATTCATGAATTCTGCTATGCTTATGGGTAATTGTAGGCTTAATTCATTATGTATATATTTAGCCCGTATTGTGGATTTAAACTGTCAGTATTCAAGAAACTTACTACTATGAATTCCATGTTGCCATACAAGTTCTTGGAATGGGATAAAGTTTCCACCTTGGATGATGTCTTCCAAATACTTTATGCTTTTGTTCTTCCATAATGTAAAATTGAGCATTTTGTATTCAATAAGAAGTCAGGATTATCCAAATGGATATGCCTTTGCATGGGGTGAGCGAAGACTTGGTTATTTTAAGAAAATCCCACCAGACTGTCAGAGAGCTGCTAATATTGATACTTTGAAAGCATTTATGTCGTTTGATGTTAGAGCTAATAAATGGCAGGTCAGAGATTTCCAGGATACCACAGAATATTTGTTTTACACTTAGCAATGATTCGTCTAATGGGCTGGGTTTAAACCATCTTGAAATGTATTGCAATCTGTTGGCAAGGAAGTGATGATAAAATTTGGCAGACCTAAGCCACCACAGTCCTTTTTCTTCTGTAAGGTTTTCATACTAATCCGTGGTGGTTTCTCTCTCCAGAGAAATTTGGAAATATTTGAATCGAGTGATTTGAACCACACCAAGAAGGGTTTATAAGGGATCGTTGAGAATAAATCATTTATTTTGGGTAAGACCATCATTTTAATAGTGGCAACTCTCCCCATGAGTGATATGGGCAGAGTCCTAAGATCATCTTCTATTGTTTTAAGCAATGGTATATAGTTTAATTTTGGCAAGTCTGAAAACTTGGAGGAAATATTTATACCTAAATATCTGATGTTTTCTGATTGTAGTGTGGTAGTGGATATATTCTGAAAACTACAGTTTATGGGCAAAACTATAGATTTTGACCAGTTGATGGAGTAATCTGAAATCGATGAAAATTTATCTATGATTGAAATTGTCTGGGAAAAAGAGGACTGTGAGTTCTGAAGAAAAAGTAAAACATCAGCATAAAAACTTATTTTATGATAATTATTTTTAATTTGGATGCCTTTAATATCTTTATTCTGCCTGATTATGGTTGCTAGTGGTTCTATGAAGATAGCAAAAAGTGAAGAAGAAAGTGGGCAACCCTGCCTGGTGCCTCTCTGGAGACTAAAGCTAGAAGAGGTATGTTCATTTGTCCTGACAGATGCCATCGGAGAGCTATATAATAATTTGATTCAATTAATAATGATGGTCCAAATCCAAATTTGTTTAATGTCGCAAAAAGGAATTTCCAATTTACCCTATCAAATGCCTTTTCTGCATCTAAAGAAATAATTGTGTTAGTAATTTATTAATTGTGGAATAATCTATTAAATTAATTAATCTGCGTGTATTAGTGGCTGAATGTCTACCTTTGATGAAGCCCGTTTGATCTGGATGCATTATGAATGGGGTGATTTTTTTTCTAGTCCTTTTGCTAAAGCTTTACAAATTATTTTAATGTCTGTGTTTATTAATGATATAGGGCGATAACTAGATGGGAGAATGGGGTCCTTGCCCTGCTTAATTAGGAGACTAATATGAGCAGAATTTAAGTTTGAAGATACCTTGCCGCTCTTCTTAATATGACATACCATTATATGAAACAGGGGTTCCAATGTAGTCCAGAGTTCCTTATAGAACTCTGTTGGATAACCATCTGGACCTGGAGCTTTCTTACTGGGCATATGTTGAAGGGCATCGTGAAGTTCAGCGATGGAAATGGGTGAGTCTAGAGGCATAACCTGATCATCCTGAAGTTTTGGAAGATTTATATTATTAAGAAATTCATAAATGTCAGCATCTAATGGTTCAATTTGCGGTCTATATAAATTTTGATGGACATTTCTAAATGTATTATTTATTTCATCTGGGTCATGGATAATATTTCCATCTGAATATTTTACTGAGAAGATAGTTGTTTTTTCTTTATTCAGCTTTAATTAAATCTGCCAGATTTATTACTATAATCAAAATTCTCCAATCGAAGTCTATGCACCAGAAACTGTTTTTTTCCTCAATTATTTCATTTCATTTCAGTTTTGATTTCCTTAACTCATTCAAAGTGCATTCCTGTAGCGAGGCTTTAATGTTCAGTTCAAGTTTTGATCAAGTGAATTTTACAAATGTTTCTTGTGCGAGAAGTAAGATATTATTTTACATCGCATGACAGCTTTTCCTGCCTCCCAGAGAAGACATGGTGAGATCCCTGGAGTATCATTAACTTTTATATATTCTGCCCACTCCTTTATGAAATAATCTACAAAATCTTGATCCTGAAGTAATGGCACGCTAATTTTCCAATTTCTGGTTTGCGGTCAGACCTTAATTAATCAAAGTGAGTAAGACTGGAGCATGATCGCTAATAATGATAGGGTGAATCTCTATATTTGAAATGTTTCTAACTTTGGTACTGCTAATAAAAAAAGTGGTCCAACCAGGAATATGAATGTTGTACTGGCGAATAAACAGTATATCCCCTAAGAGTCGGGTGATAAGAACGCCAAGCATCACAAAGACCAAAATCTGTCATATACTGTTTAAGAATTTCTGTGAATTGCCAATTCCTGAGGCTCCCTGCAGTACTAAGCCTGTCAATTTCAGGGTTAAACACCAGGTTGAAATCCCCTCCTATTTTAAGTGTGGTGTCTGAGTGATAGCTTGATAGCTTCTGAGGGCAGTAGCTTATATAGCCCTATAAACAGGTGTCCCTCATCAGCCCTGATTTGAGCCAGAGTTGCTGGTTACCTGGAGCAAGCTGGGAGCTATAGTTCCACATCCAAAATCCAAAATTATGAAAGCAGCTTTACAGGCTGTAAGTTACAGAGCACTGTAGGCATGTAGGAAGATAAATGGGCTCTGCCCCACATGCATGTGCTTAAAGCCATTCTTCCTCTTGGTGATGTAACCAAGGAGCAGATTTTAAGGTAAGCTGTGGTTATAGCCTTCAGAACATGTCTAGTGATTTTGGGACAGAGCCATGGCAAGCATGAATATCGAAAGAGTATAGAGTGAGGAAGCAGTGCTGCAGCATCTGCATGTGTTATAACTGATGAATGTAAAACGTAAATTGATAAACGTAAAAAAAAAAAAAACATTCGGGACATTATTGATAAATTTTAATTCATTGATGCAAAATGTAATTTCTCCATAGTTTTAATTTTAAAATGTTACTTTTTATTTAATCCTTATATTGTTTTTGTTGTGGTCGTCAACGAATATTTTTCATCACAGTTTTCATTAAGGGCCTTGCTCAAGGGCCCAGGAGTGGCAGCATGGCAGTGTTGGGATTTGAACCTCATATTCCAAGACCTTAGCTGCTAGGCCTCATTTTGGATCATTTTGGATCATTTTCCTCAATAAATAAATGACCAAGTATAATATCATTGCTTTAACTAGGTTCTCTATCTACTTTTAGGACGTATGTGAAAATCTGATGATGTTTTATGTCATATTTATGCAGAAATATAGAAAATTCTAAAGGGTTCACCACTGTCTGCATCATTTGCACTCATTTTCCTTGTGAAACTACCCTTTATATGTACAACACAGTACCATAAAAAGTGTCAATTTCAGTCCACAGAACATAATGCAGTCCTTAAATGGCACAAACTTTACTTTAAACAACACAGGCCTATATTAGGTGAGTTTTTAACTCTCCAGTTCTTATTATACCACCACGTATAAGGCTGAGCTACATTTGCATCACTAATTAAAATTTGCAGTGTTAGTTTCAGCTTTTCTTGTTGCTTAAACAAATTCGTTGTACGCCCAGATTTGCATCTTCCCACCACTCTGTGTGCTCAAATTAAATTCTTATAATGGATACAATCACACTGAGGGTGGCACGAATAAGTTATATTTAGTAACATTCATAATTACTGCAGAATTTATTAGCATTTACATAAATGTTAATGTGCAATTAACAGCTGACTCGTCTGTGCATTGAGATGGACTGGCAATCCATCAAGGGCACTATACGTGTCCTATGTTCACAGATTGGTACGAGATTCCAGAGGCTCTGACCAGGGAAGCGATAAAAAATAATTTGAAAAAATATCTGGATTGGATATCACATGTAGGCACGATTGACTGTGTCTAAGACAGGGGAGGCCAGTGAAGTGATCTGGGGACCCTAACCCTCTTCTAGACCAAGCTCCCATCCTTGACACTGACCAGAATAAAACATATGAACAAAGTTAGGTTTATTTCTAACCCACTTTCTACAGTAGAACACTGTATTAGAGCAGCTTTGGAAATTTTTAAACCAACAGCCCTGACTGAGCAAGCCTATGGCAACTGTGGCAAGAAAAACTTCAAATAAGATGACAAAAAATCCTTGGGGGCATCAGGGACCCAACCTTCAACCTTCAAATTGGGACCCAACCTTCTTGGGCAGCCTGGATGCTATATGTAAGAATTACCTACATAAATTTCTAATGCTAGTATAAATACACAGAAGCGTAGTAGAATAATTAAATTATCAGGGTTCTGATCAGGCATAAGTGGATTTTCTTCTAATGCTGACAGAATAGTAAAGCTGTGATGAAAAATGTATGGAAGCTTATGTTCAGCAGGCCTTTGAGAGAGTCCGATAATGAAATTTGACTGGTGACCAAATCAAAAGCACATAGTGCAGAGCTGCACAGTGATTTATTATAACCTTCCATTAGAGAGTCATCGACACTTCAGTCCTGTCAGACAAAGAGCGAACTGAAAGCCTGTAAGAGAGAAAATACCTGATAAATATAGAACTGTAAGTGCTTACTCTACTGTTTGATGGTGCTATTATTTAATGAAAAGTTTCTCATGTTGGGAGGCAGACATGCAGAGAGATGATCCAATAATCTTTTAAGGGGGATGGGTATAACTTGGAGAACTCCTAATTAATCTTCAAAGTTTTCTTCCTGCACTTTTTATGAAAGCCTTTAGCTTTCTCACATGGCTTTTAATGACAGTGAGCATCCCAAGAAAAATACTAAGGGAAAAAGATACAATGGTTCATGAATATTTAGACCTGACAGCATCTCCAGAAGGTCACGGCCCATATCCTATAAAATACAAAGTGTTGATACGCTTAGTGTCTCAGTGGTCCTCTGGTTGCTCTTCCTAATGTGCACCGACAGGCTGCTAATTGTTTGTTTAGAACTGATCATGGGGAGAGATTTTGTGTGTTTGAAGGAGAAGGAGAGACAGAAAGAGATCCCAGGAGTAACCAGAACAGTTTAATTGTTCCTCGGTGCTTAACAGTTCAAACTTTAATTCAGCTTTTTTTCTCAGTATAGAGCAAGCTACTTTGAAAAAGCTATATACAAAAATTCTCTGCATTACAGTGTTCCCTCACTTATTGGGGTGGATCGGTTCCCGCAATAAGTGAATTTCCGCGAAGCAGAGACGCTATGCTTACTTATCATTATTATTTATGCTTGATTATTTTAAGTCTTTATAAACTCTTCCCACACTCTTATACATAACCCTTTAAGATTCACTTAATAACTTTTCCCATACTATACATGTACCTTTGAAAAAATGTTTACTTAAATGTTTATAAAATGTTTTAAACTCTTAAACCTAGATACGTAATTTTAAAAATGTGATATGAGTATTTACAATTGAATATACATCTTACCCTTTCAAAATAAAAGACTCCACCTTTTCCTAAATGTATAGACTGGAGTGAAGTCTATACATTTAGGTAAAGGTGGAGACTTTTATTTTGAAGTCTCTCGTGTAAGCGAAGTTAGCCACAATAAGAAAGTGTTTATGTCAATATTAATAATAATATTATAGATAACTTCAATATCAATTAGGTAATTAACCCAAATGAATAAACATTTTAGGTAAACCAGTCACTAGGGGTCACTTTCCAGTGTATCTTTTGTGCAGGTCCCAAGCCTGGGTAAATGCTGAGGGTTGTGTCTGGAAGGGCATCTGACGTAAAACACTTTGCCAAAACTACCATGCGAGTTCATCTAACCGACATCACTGTTAGTCGAAGACCACGAGGAGGGAAACGAGTGAGGAGACAAGAAGAGA
>JAVSBU010038209.1:0-14374 GCA_033118015.1 Loricariichthys derbyi
TCTCTCTCTCTCTCTCTCTCTCTCTCTCTCTCTCTCTCTCTCTCTCTCTCTCTCTCTCTCTCTCTCTCTTTGTCTGTGTCTCTTTCTCTCTGTCTCTGTGTCTGTGTCTCTCTCTGTCTCTCTGTGTCTGTCTCTCTCTCTGTGTCTCTGTGTCTCTCTCTCTCTCTCTCTCTCTCTCGTGCTCTCTGCCCCCCTCTAGCGATGGTACTTGGATTCCAGACTCGCTTTCCTTTGTTCGTCTGATGAAAATGTTGGAATGTAGGCTTATATAAACCCACATGCATTTTTAAAAAGCAATGCTTCTTTCTCGTGGTAAACAACAGCCTAACAAAAACCAAAAATCTACTTTGTATTTAATGATCAAAAATGTTATCTTCGGGCTGTTGATGTTGGATTAATGCTGATTGCTTGTTGGGTGATCAATAGGATTGAAGAATTGAGGCTCATTAAAGCTTTATAAGGTGGAGGTGTGAATGGGAAGTCTGGATATGTATTAAAGCTACATACTAACATTAGCAATCAATCTATGTAGAGGTGCCATCAATATTTAACTAGTGAAGTCTTATTTGCAGGGAAAGCAGAGTTCAGGATATTATTAGGCCTGCATTTGATCCACAGTGGAAGTGTGCTGTAAATAACCATACAGCTTACATACCAAAACACTCACATGTTCAGTAGATGCAGATCTCTTACTAATCTGTGTATCAGTGTACAACGATAGGCAAAGGCTTTATGTTCAGAATCACACCAAAGATGCCCAACAGTTCAGTGTGTTTTGGAGGCTACAGGGCTCGCAGATGGCCGGTGCTCCTTTGCTGAGGTTGAGGGGGTTGGGGGTATTATGTGATGGTGAGGCAGGCCGGGGGAATAGAAAAGAAGCAGCAGAAGCTGCAGCGGCTGGATGAATTATTGATAGACGTCTCGGCGTAACCCCAGAGAGAAAAAAAAAAAGATAAAAACAAAAAGGCAAACACATTCTTTGGACTTAATACAGCTCTTTAGTCTGATTTAATGTTGATTTTTATGCAATGGAAAGCTCCAAATTGCAAAGAATGCTGATATCCTGGTGTCCATCCAGCCAAAAAGTTTGACCTCTGTAATTAATATACACCTTTTCCCTAAGTTATTGCTCTGTGTGATTGTGATTGGAGTCAGATTAAAATGATTAAATATATTATAAAATATAGTGGAAATACAATAGAAATTAAATTCTTAGAACTCTTATTAGAAGTGTGGTAGCCTAGAGGTTAAGGTGTTGGACTAGGGACCAGAAGATCCAGGGTTCAAATCCCACCTCTGCCAAGCTGTTGGGTCCTTGAGCAAGATGTTTAACCTACAATTGCTATGATTGTAATATTATATAAAATGTAAGTTGCTCTGAATAAGGGTGTCTGTTAAATGCTATAAATGTAAATGAAAAAAATTCTGTTTATATGTTGTACATATAGGCCTCTATAACCCCACTTGGTCAGGCTCGCGGTGTGACCATGTCCTAGAAGTGATGCCAGTCCATCATAGGACACTAACTTTGAAAATCTCAAAGCATCACCTAGAACTGTGATTTTTAAGGAGCTTTCAAAAGCTTTCTGTTTTTAGATTTCCAAAAAAACTGCTTGCTCCAATAACTGAAAACAGATACTAATACGCTTTCTTTAAAATAGATTTCCTCAAATTACAATTCCTCGATTTGCCTTACAAGACAGACTTCAATATGTTTGACAGTTCAGATTTGCTTACATGAAAAAAGAATAAAGGATTAAAAACACCTTAAAATAACAAAGAGGGTCTGCATGATCCCACAGTGTGATTAGTCCTAATCTTAATCTAAGATAAATTTATAGGGAAAGAACAGGCTTCATCTGTTCTACTGTAAAAATGAGAATTTCAACATTTAATTGATGTTAATGTTAAATGATATTAAATAAAGGTGGTCCGTTTAAGACTTTAGGATGCTTATATTTGTAAGAAGTTGTTAAAACATGATATTGAGATCATATACTGATTTATGTTCTGTAATGAAAATACCTTTATATAAGCTAATATACCTTAATTTAGCATCCACGTTAGCTAGCGCCTCTGCTAAAACTGAAGGTGTTTGCCAAAAATCTGCACAATTCAAACGATAATGTGACGTCTATTTTATGTTTCCTATGTAAGCGCTGTCCTGTCCTGCTAATCGTGTTCCGAGCTTGTTGTTTTTCCTCCTATCTCAGGTTGAGTCTCGCCTAGTTATGACATTAGCTTCTCAAACAAATCCGCTGTAGCTGAACGAGTGTGGATCAATGGAGGATAATCTCTGAAAGATTAAAAGGGCATTAATGTTCCCAACAATAATATAAACGTGTGGACTGCATTGATCTGGAACCAGATACCGGACTCGTTCCGGTAAAGCTAACGGATGAGAGGCTTTTTTTTTGGCTCAGATTAACACCATCCAGAATCCTCTGGTCTGTCTGTGAATAAGAGTCGAGGTTTAACCTACCAAATCTGAGATTTTAGGAATAAGGAAACATGAGTTTGCAGAGACATGGAGTCAGAAATGATCTGGTTAAGCATTTTAAGATTAGTATTAATCTAAAGAACTGAGATAAACGTTTCTAATTTACCCTCTCAATCCCATGTGGTACTAAAACAATAAAAAGCAAGCAGACAACAAGAGCAGCAAATAAAACGGCCTGTAATTCAATGTGATTGTTGGGAATTGGGGTTTGACCCATAGCTGCCTAATTTGAGACCTTAGGAATGGTGATCATGGATAAACTGAAAAAATAAGGAATTATTTTCATTAGACCAAAGATAAACAAATGTTTTATTCTTTATTATTCATTTTACGTAGCTTTAATTACTATAATTGTCAAATGCGATAGATGTACAATGTCTTAATCCATAATGTAAGCATTATAAACATTAAACTGCATTTTAATTCAGTGAAATCTCAGATAAGAGGTAGAAGAGTGATTAATATATCTGTCTTAGTCACTCATTCTAATCCCACGCTGCCCTAAAACATTTGGGCTTTAACTCACAGCTGCCAAATCTGAGACCTTTAGGACGTTTTCCGGGTTTAATCCGAATGTTTTGTGGTTGCCAGAAAATGACATTGATTCTGGCTTGTTTGTTTCGTATGCAAAAATCAATACGTCAATGACAAAAGCATTTTTATGTTAAGCAGTTACTTGTTACCACACGGTAACGACACGTAAGGCCTCGAGGTCAATCAGATGCCACAGGCGGAAAAGTATTTAAAATAAAATAACCGGATAAATTTAAAACTAATCCTGGCAACTGTTAGTCACGGTGCTCGTGCCTTAGTCATTTATTGCTTCAAATCCCACTGCAGTCATACAACAACAACGACAACAACAACAACAACAACAACAACAACGATAAAGTGTTATAATAAGGATTACTGTAAATCTGCACTTTCAGGTTTTACTCATCTAATAAGGAACTGTGTGCTTTACACAAACTTATATTATATCATGTATAAAATGGATATTAATTCTAATTTATTATTATCCCTGATCTTCTGCACTTGGTTCTTTATAAAGTGTGTCATTTGTGTCTTAGATAAAGTTGTGATTTAATCACAATTGAAAAAAAGAAGGAACTATAGTAATAATGAACCCAGATCAGATGTTCTGGTGTTAAATAATCCCAAACAGTTCTGGTTCACAGACATTCAGCAAAAGCTTTGCAGTTCTTTTAATGTTTGCACAGAAACGACTTCCCATAGTGACACAAATAACATGATCCAATCAAACTACACAAAAAGATCTCTAATGATTAATCATGATCAATAGTGATTAATAAGTGTGTGTGTGTGTGTGTGTGTGTGTGTGTGTGTTTTGCAATTTCTTTGTTTTTTAAGACCAAGTACCAGTTTGCTCTACAAACATTCAATGAATGATTGATTTAGTGAGCAGGCTTTTCTGTAAAAACAAATAACTCTTACAAAGAGAAGGCCACCTATATGGCTAAAAAAAGGACTTGGTCAAAACTGGTATAGTTAAAAAAAAAGTGTGGAAATGAGTTTATAAAATAACACTTATGTATGTTAAATGATATAAAATAACGTTTACATTTAAATGCTACCCCATACTTCTATAACAGTTTTCCACAATAAAATAATATCAAATATTATTTATAAAATCTATATAATAAATATAAAATCTAAATTAAAAATATATAATTGAGTTCAATAAATTAGCCTTTTTAAATGGACATTTTAATGTTTTTAAGCCAATTTATTCTTCCTGGTTGACATTTCTGGGTGAAGAAACAATTTAAAATGAAAATCTAAATGAAAATTAAAATGACTAACTAAATAAAATAAAATGTTATGTTACACACAAAAAAAAACGATTAACAAATTTAAGTAATGCATAAACAAAAAAATAAAAAAAATAAAAGAATTGGCCACAAAACAGAAAATCTATTAGCTTTAAAAAAAAGTTTCAAAGTTTTTAAATACTTTAAATAAAAATATCCAAAATACATCAAATTAATAATAATCACACAAAAGCAATTTCCAGTAAAGTGCATTTTATTTAGAGTACATGTTGCCATATTATCTGATTTACACTAAAACCTTCAGCCTGAATGTCTCACTAATAAAAAAAAAAATAAGTAGACACTAAATAAATAATAAAAGCATGACTGTATATCATTAAGTTTTTTCCCAACAACACTAAGCTCTGTAAATGTTATGTGATCTAAGTATTTAGGCCAGGTTAAGAAACCAGAGCTTCTGCAAAGTATCAGCGCTTTTTAGGTTTATCTCTTAAAAAGTTGATCAAACAGAAGCGTTCTGATAGGTGGATGATGATCAGTACAAGGGGCAAAGGCTTTGTTTTTAAAATTCCAACCATGCTGCTGTTAACAAACAAACTGAACGGCTCAATCAGAAACCTTTTATTTTTGAGGTATCCTGCGAATTTTGTTTTCTGGATGGTGAGGCCGTCTGGGGATTGGTCTGGAGAGTCTTTCTCAGTCTTACATCAGTCTGAAAGTGATCAGGACTTTATTCCGGGTTTAGCAGATACTAACGCTGCCTCTTACTGCTGTCAGTTTGCATCAGCCTTCTTACTTTATCTCACCAGCCTTTATACTCGTGTGTGTGTGTGTGTGTGTGTGTGTGTGTGTGTGTGTGTGTGTGTGTGTGTGTGTTATATTCCAGTGTAATATTAAATATACTTAAATAGGCCACGTACAGGTATGAGCAGATCCACACGTGGTGAGATGTTCAGGTCCAGGTCAACAGAAATCCCAGAGAAATCAACGGAAAACTATATTTCATTTTCTATGTGAGGGAAAGGGATTGATCCTTAAACAGTTCAGATCTAATATACGTTAGTGCATTGATACAACTTAATTGTTTCTTCATCAATAATACTCATGGCAAAGTCATCAATCTTTTTGGTAACGACTTGGTAATTCAGTTTGCTAACCTAAAAAACTCTTAATTATGTAGCAGGCTTAGTAACAAAATCTACATAAACAGTCTAAACACTATTACAGAATGAGAAAATAATCTCAATATATACAACCAGGTAAAAATAATAAACTAATAATAAACAAAATCCTGGTAGGTCTGCAGTTTAGGACATTTTGGTTTGGGATGATAAAGGTCCTCCTACGAGGCCCAGTAGAAGCAGGAGGCTCCTAAAGTGAGGAGGAAAAAAAGCAAATAATAACATTGATCAAAAAAATTAGTAGTCGTTCCTTACAGAACATTTGTGTTTTCATTATTATTGTAACGTCATTAGATTTGTTCTTTAACAACGGTATAATGACCTCATATAACATATAGTCCATGACGACTGGACCCAGAAATTTCACACTAGGATTTGTCACTCCATAATCCTCTTTCCTGCTGATTTTCCTTCCAAACTTTGTGAGCTTTAGCACATTTTAGACTTTTCATCCTGTTCCTTTTTCAAAGAAAGTGGTTTCTTGGCGGCAACCCTTCCAAAAAGACCATTCCTGATTAAACTTCTTCAGACTGTGGAAGGTTCGACTTGGCATCCTGATGAAGCTTCCAAGCTTCCTCACACTGCTTTTTTCTGATTTTTGTTCAGGTTTTTAATGCTGACTACAAATTCCTTGTATTTTCTGGTTGCATTCTGATGAAGAGACTGAGAAATATTTATGCATAGTCATAACAACATCACTAAAAATATGGTATATCTAATTTTATGGTGGCTTAATACTTTTGAACAGTGCAGTAAATAATCTAGTAGTGCTGTATTTATCATAAAAATATTATTATTTTTGTGTGTGTGTGTGTGTGTGTGTGTGTGTGTGTGTTAGTGTGTGTGTGTGTGTGTGTGTGTGTGTGTGTGTGTGTGTGTTAGTGTGTGTGTGTGTGTGTGTGTGTGTGTGGTAGGAGGTTACACTCGGTGGTATTAATAGTGGTGTGAACTTGTGCAGGTTGTGTGTTATTGTTAAAGTCTTGGTTCCTTCTGCATACTGGTTTTGTGTTTGTTTGTTCTTGTTTATATAAATAAATATAAATATACTATATATTAATATATAATCTGTTTGATGGACTGGACTTTGGCCTGCACATAGTGAATTAGCATTTAGGTTCCAGACCCTCCCATGACCCTGACCATAATAAATGGAGGTAAATCAGCATGGACGGTTTTTATATCAGTTTTCACTTTAATATTTAACATTTATTTATTTAAGGTTCTAAAGTCTTTGGGTTCCATTGGCCTGTACTATATTTCTCTGATCAGAAATCTGTTAGATTAGCTGGATCCTAAAGGACATTATCAAATCCTGTTTTCTTGATACAAGACTAATAGCAGCGGCTGATGACAATCTGATATCGGCGTCTTATATATACACAACTGTGGAAAAGTCTTAGGGACCATAGATAATTATTTATTTATTAAAAACCTCCCAATAGCAACATCTGGCAGCTTCATCAGGAGGCCAAGTCAAGGGCAGCAGGCAAGAAACCACTTTTTAGGAGCAGGAACAGGGTGAAAAGTCTACGAAAAAACTCAGAAAGATTGGATGGAATGAAGAGGATTGCAGAGTTTTAAATATTTGGGTCCAATCATCTTTATATAATCAATATAGCCCTGCTAAAACAACAAATCTAACGATCTAACGGTGGCTTGAGACTTCTGTTCAGTATGTTAATTTAACAGCAAAAATTTTAGAAATATACAATCAATTCTCTTTTAATCCCGATTTTATCTACACGAATACATAACTATATATGTATTCCAAAAGACTGGTCCAATAGCTACTGAATTCACATTAGATTACTGACTCATCAGCCGCATTATTACGTCACAAAGTCCACGGGTCTGCTGATTGGCCGTATCTAAGGCGGCTCGATAATTCAGGTCCACAAACAAACCTTTGAACTGCTGATGTCATCAGCAGCAACCCCGACGTGTCAGGGAGCGATCCCTTGGGACGGACTTTCAGACTTCCCGTTATCCGTGTGATTAGAGAGAAATCAGTGAGCCTAAGGCCTGAGTGTATCTGCCTCGCTCTCAGATCAGGTGATCTTCCATTCTGCTGCCAAAGCACATTGGGGATTAGAGGCTGGTCGTGCAAGAAAGCTGATACACAGGCAGGCTCTGACTCTTAAAGGAATAGTCCAGCGGTTTTTGACCTCAGCTTTATCTGCCTCATCTGCAGCGTCTGATTGATTAGCACCGACCGTCGTTTAAACCCATCTCCCCGTACCGGGTGGAGAAAAGTTAATGGAAGCCCAACAGCAGTTATTTGGGGCGTTTCCAATGTCAGTATTTCATGTCATGATGTATTTTCTTTCTCGCTTTAACCACGCCCATACTGGTCAGGATGTGACACTCGGGTCACCTCAGTAGCCCAGTGTGCTGCTCGATCAACCATTTTATTATTGAGAAATCAGAGGATGTTGCAGAAGTGATGCTTAATAAGAGCGTTTGGCCTCGAGTTCCACTAATGCCTTCCTTCCAGACTGGGTATCACATGAAGCCTTGATTGGCTGCCCATGCCCTGTATCATCCAGGATTAGCACCCATGTCTTTAAGAAAAGTACGGTTAAACCTTTACTCAGATAGGCAGCATCATGCAGGCTTGTTATCCTCTGTATAAATAGGAAAGATTTACAAAAAGAAGAGAATGGACTCAAAGTTCCAGAATGCAATGCAGCCATTTGGTACGAAGGAAGTGAAATCACACTGTAATGCTGTGATTGAAAACTTGGCTCTAAGCTTAAATGCTGTGTTTCTTTTAAAATATGACCTCCATCTTAGAAACTAGGGTCATGGAAAGGATGTGGAGCGCTATCTGGCGATAGGTCATTGCAATTGCACGTTGATTCTGCAGCTAAGTCGTTTACAAACCAAACAGTCATGAAATTACAGAATACAGTAATTCTGTAAGTACAGGCCTGTTCTCTACGCTTCTGTTGGTTTTGTTGTAGTTTAACACATTTTGCATTTACTTGTAGTCGTTTGGCCGATACGGTTGTGCAGTTCTGAGATCCCTGGTTCGATCCTGAACCCGAGCTCCACCTGTGTTTGCATGTTCTCCCCATGTCCGTGTGGGTTTTCTCCGGGTACTCCGGTTTTCTCCCAGCCTGTTAAGTTAATAGATGTTTCCAAAGTGCCCTTAGTGTGAGTGTGTGTGTGTGTGTGTGTGTGTGTGTGTGTGTGTGTGATGATGCATTGGCACCCTATCTAGGGTTATTCCCGCCTTGTGCCCTGTGTCACCAGCTAAGCACCGGCTCTCCTGCTACCATGATTAGGATAAGCGGTTAAGACTATGAATGAATGAATCTGGTACAAATGCTGCAGTCTTGCTGTGCTTTTTGGTAGAGTGGCATCTTGGTACTGCTTGGGCACGAATCCTGGACCTTAGTGGTATTACAATAGGATTCTACACAAATCTGTATAATTTATCCTCTCTGCTTTTTCACACACACTTTGTAGCTGTGTGAGAAAGTGCAATTAATCAGACTAACTGTTTATCTTATGGCCCCGATGCAACCCCACACCGACCGAGTTTGAGGTCGGAATCGAACCGGGGATCTCTGACGCTGTGGGCCAGTCATGGTATTTATTGATTTATTTACTCATTTTCTGGGCAGCTTGGTTGTTTAGACACCTCAGGGCTTTAGAGACCTGGGTACGAATCTTGACTTCTTTTCCACCTAATGTGGAGTTTGCATGTTCTCCTGGTGTCTGAATCAGTGTCTTCCAGGTACTCCTAAGGTCAACTGGTGAGACTAAAGTTTCCAAGTGTGTGTGTCTATTGTAGCAATTGGGGGACACGACCACAGCGATTTAAGTAATTAACTATTTAAACCAGGACTCAAACAAAGATGCTGCAGTGGTGGGATGTTAAATTTGTGCAGTGCCACCTAAGTGATTATAAAATATTATTGTGTGTTTCTTTGTAGAGGGAGATTACTAGAAATATTATACTCAGTAATCACACACAGACAGAACGAATGTTTCTTTTAAAAGTCATGTTTATATGGTGGTTTGCTTGTGCCTTCCTTTGTTTCTCTCGCTCTCACGCGCTCGCGCCCTCGCCTCAAGTGCCCGGCCTGCACATTAAGAACATCCGCATATGCACGATATGACACAGCTAAGTGCAAGGCTGAGATATAATGCATTTACCAAGTCCTTTTACTCCCACACACACACACACACACACACACACACACACACACTGAGTGTGTGGTCATCAGAGGACGGTGATGTGATATCTACAAGCAGAGCTTCATCTCAAGCAGTGCAGCTCACTACATATGTGTCTGCTGAATGCAATTTCCTCACTCGCTTCTTCAGCTTCCAGTGCAGACAGAACTGTAACAGTGTGGTGATGCACAACCTGGAACCGTTTCAGAACGGCCCAGCTATATATAATCAGCACATTTGTGTATAAACCCTGTTTAAACACCTCCTTTTAACCCTCCATCACAAACCTGCTAACCATCTGTGAACCATAAGAGGTGATGCCATTTTTTGGTGCAGGTATAGAGCAGATTGGGATGAGGGTACTAACTAACCGCTTACATACTGGTAAGCACTGTTTAACTATTAACGTCCGTGTGCTTTAACGACTGAGGTCTTAGCGACCAAAATAAATTATAACAAAACAGACATTTGTTTTTTAACCCTAAACAGCTTGCCAGATTAAAAAAGGTTTTGCGTTTGTATAAATATGATTTACCCACATAAAGTTTGAATGTGTTTAAGAGGTGATACTGCATTTTGGAGAAGAGCGCTCCTTTAAGAGACTCATGCCCTTTTGGTTGTGTGCAGCCAGTGAGGTTTGTGTGCATTTATAGCTGAAGAACCAGGGGGAGTGATGAGTAGAACAGTTTAAGTTTTGGATGCTGTGCAGATATTTTATAGTAAGTACCTTTATAGTCATGTTACAGTAGCAGAAAATGTTTATGTGACTACAATAATATCAACTCAACGAACGGTGCAAACCTCTGCTGCACTGAGGAGACAGGAATGTCCCCAAAGTGAAGCTAATCTTTGGGATTGTGGAGATCCCACAATCACACCCACAGTGAACTTCTACAGAATCACTACAGAGCTTTTAACAACAACCTAAACCCAAAATGAGTAACCACAGGTAAGAGTGGCAAGGAAAAACTCTGAGATGCATAAGATCAGAACCCTGAGAGGGACAAAGCCGAAATAAGCTTATAGCAGCGAGTCCGAGCTCGAACGACACAACAGTCCAAGACACCAGCCCAACACTGGTGAGATGGGTTTGGGTCCCAGCACTGCCTTTGGGTGAGGTCGGGCATAACGCTGGCACAGCTGAGGGAGGGGAAGCAGAACTGGAGAAAGATGTATTTGGACAGAAAAATATGTACGCCCTTAAGGTTTTGTGCAATATTGAGAGCAAAAGGCTGCACGGCTTCATTTACACAAAACGTTGTGTGTATGGGGGGTTTATGTTACGTGGAGGTTTCACTCATTAAGGAAACATCATCGCTGCTCATGTTTTGTGGTGCAATATCGATCTGAAACCCCTCCATCCCACCCAACACCAATCACTCCCTCATCACACACACACACACACACACACACACACACACACACACACACACACACTGGTCAGCACTAACAAAAGAACATTGTATCACTTTCACGATCTCATTAAGAATCCATACAGACTCATAACAGGACCTAATGTGATCCGATCACAGTAATGTTCATACTGTATATAATAATAGTATTTCATGGTTTGTTCTGATTCTGAATACTGTATTATATTTTAAATAAGCACATGTCAGTGCAGGTTGGTACTGAATCAGGATCTTAGAGCTGTGAATTGACAGTGCTAAACATCCTCGCTTTCATTTTTGTTCGCTCTGTTGCTTTATACCTTTGGACGGTTGCTGTCTGTGTCTTTCTGTGATCCGTCTCTTTGACCCGTCTATGTCTGGAGTAAATAGGATGAAACAAATGGAGAAGGAGCCGAGCGTTTTCATCATGTGCCCAGTTAGAAGGCACCTCCATGTATAATTCAGCGTTATGAGACCCTCTCCAAAGGCTACGGCCGAGGAGCTTCATGATCAGGGCTGGTTAGAAACACTTTCTGAGCTCCACTTCAGCACTCGTGTGTGTGTGTGTGTGTGTGTGTGTGTGTGTGTGTGTGTGTGTGTGTGTGTGTGTAATAGCTTACAGTCTTTTGCATAAATTCTGCGTATAACATTGGTTCTTACACTGCAGTGGTATCAATACTAACACTTAAACCGTTGTCGTGTGTTGACCCGGGGTTGCAGGATTTGCTCCAGCGCCGGGTTTTTCGTTTTAATATCTGTTTTTGTGATTTTAATACTAAGTTTGTAATCAGTAATTGGAATACTGATGCTGAAATAAACCGTCGTGCCTTAGCGCTGATGTTAATGAATAAAACTGACTTACATATTTAATGATCTTACCACAGTTTGTACATAACAACTTGTAAATGAGCATCGTTAGCATTTCCACATGCACCAAAGGAGACGTCCAGAGCTTAGCAATCCTCACTGAACATGCCTGATTCAACTAATTATCATGACCCTCATGAGCCAAATTCAGCCTGTTATAAGAATAATCACTATTCTCTCCAGACCCGAGGCCCTGCAGGATCTGGGTTTGACGCCTCTGCTGTAGACAACTAACATCGATTTACATTTGGCAGAGACGAAAGATAAACCAGGAGTGAGAGAGGAGCTCTTGCTCATTTGATGAAAGGCCAGGGAAACCTGATGGTATTGATCAAATCGATTTAACCCTCACCCTCTTAGAAAAGCCCCAAAGCTTTCACCTCCCAATACTGCCCACTGCAAGGAGTAAATCCCTTCCAAACATTATTATTAGTAGTAGTATTAATATTGGTATTACTAAAGGCTATAGATAAACAGTAGTAGTAAAAAGTAGATGTTTATAGTATTAGTAGTATTATTAGCATTAATTGTAGTAACAGAAGTAATTGTGAAAGTAGCAGCAACACTGAAGTAGAAGCAGTAGTATTAAATTTAGATGTTAGAGCGTTATTATTAGTAATAGTAACAGTACTAAAAGTTTAAGCAGCAGAAGCTCTCGTAGAATAAGATGCATTATTGTTGTTAGCAATAACATTTTTTATAATTATAATTAATAGCAGTATAAGTAAAAGTAGTATTAGTTAGTATTAGTATTAGTTGCAGTAGTAACAGCAGGCTTAGTTTTAGTATTAGTTAGTTTTACTAGCAGCAGTAGTAATAAAAGTAGTGGCCCACCATTAGAATTAGTTGTAGCAGTAGCCATAGTAACAAATTTATTATTATATTACTACTATTATTATTTACTTTATATCCAATATGTTTATTGAAGCTACAGAGTAAAATCTCTGCTTTTATATCTATCAATTAGCACTTAATATTTGATCAGCCAGGTTTTATTGTGCAGTTTGAAAATCCTGCTAGATATAAAATAATAATAATAACAAAAGTGGATTTCCTCTCTGTTGATTTTGTCTAAGAAAAGAGTGATGTTCTGTCACGAGCTCGTTATTTATGCTTTATCTTCGGAATGCACTTTTTAATTGGATTAAAAGGGATAAACCTGAGCAAGTTTATTTTGTTCTCTGGGTTAATTATCTCTGCCCTGAGCAGAATCAGATATATGGCTTCGGTTCGAGGGCTGCATTCATTCGTTCATTGTCTTATCCTGGTCAGGGTCACGGGAGAGCCAGTGTCTAGCCGGTGACACAGGGTGCAAGGCAGAAACGGACCTAGACAGGGGGCTGATCCGTAGTAGGACATGTCCACTCACACTCAGGGCATTTTTGGAAACACCAATTGACCTAACATGCATGACTTTTGCAATGTGGGAGGAAACCAGAGTACACAAAGAAAACCCACGCAGACATGGGAGAACATGCCAACTCCACACGGATGAAGGCCAGGGTCAGGATCGAACCAGGGATCTCAGAGCTGTGAGGCCGTGTCACCTGGGTTCCATTCATTATTCCTTGATTTGCAGTGGATTTTGGTCTGATTTTGTGCCATGAGCATCTCTGCAGGTTTTAGGGACTGTGTCCAGTTCCTGCTCCATATTAAAGCTGGGGCAGATACAGTGTTAGGAGATGAAGCTCTGTAATGGGTGACTCCATCAGAATGGCGCTCAGTCCTCATGTTACCCTGCAACACAGGAGAGAGTTCAGACTGGGGCCAGATGTAGATCAATGCTGCCCCCTACTGATCACAACGAGCAGGGACGTGAGGATGCAAAGGCCACTTTATTATCAGGTTTATCTACCATATGTGTGAATTTACTAATGAAAAGGGACCAGAAATGGACTACAATTTAAATAATCACTAACCTCTTGGAACAGTGATGTGGCACTGACATGGTACCTTGTTTTAAACCCATCCGCACATAGAAGCGTTTATTTTAAGGGACGAACTATGATGCATTAGAGAGCCAGCTGGAGGTCTGTCCTCCACTTAAACCTTCAGTTTATCTTCTTAAATTGGTAGATGTACCGGTGCATCTCTGTCTGGCTCAACATGGTGTTGTCCAGGCCTTCCAGTATCTCCCTGCCATTTTAAGCTGGTAGTCCTAACGGCCCAGGGATGGAGCCCTTTTGTTTTTGGGTGTGTATCTGATCTAGAAGGCTTCTTTGGCGAAGCAAACACAGCAATCATGTGTTTATTTGCATCCTCACTCAGTTTCCTCTTACATAATAGTTTTGTACTCAATTGCACACTTAACCTGATTTCTATTGATCGAGCCCAGGCTCACTTGTGCATACTTAATTCAGAGGAGTAATCAAATCAAATCTTAGGCCGTGTGTGTGTGTGTGTGTGTGTGTGTGTGTGTGTGTGTGTGTGTGTGTGTGTGTGTGTGTGTGTGTGTGT
>JAVSBU010038313.1:0-14374 GCA_033118015.1 Loricariichthys derbyi
AGGGCAGGTGGTGTAATGAGCTGGAGCTCAGAGGTAAGATAGGGATTAGCCGGCAGTGTAGGGACAGCTAGCTGTTTCTCGGCGTTGCCCAGACCTTCCCCCGGTCGTCCAGAGGGCGCTGGACTTAAAGGATCCACACGGGGTGTCCTTAGGCTTGGCAGGCCTTTCTAGGGTCTTTGGCTGGGCTGGTCCCTACTCTGCACCCTATCGTGCCTCGCCTGGGCTCCATCGTCCCCGTGGTTGGCCGTTATGCAGACCCCCGACCGTAAAACTGGTCTCCACATAGAGGTGGTTGGTCGGCCTGGTCCATACGGCCGTAAAACTCCAGTTTCCACACCTCCTGGGCGTGCTCCTATCTGGTCCCACGTGTCCTGACCTCGTCAGCTTTGGTAGGTGTTGGTCTTTGTTTTGTGTTTTGGCTTTATTTGGTACTTTGTCTTGTTTTGGTCTTGGTTGCCTTGTTTCTGTTAAAATAAAGCCTACCCTTATTTCTGAAGCTGTCTGCGTTTGGGTCCTTATCTATTACAACATCTACCAGGTCCCGCAGCCGTCGCGTGACAAGATGACATCCTCCGTTTAGGTTGGACATGAGAACCTACCCCAAGTGGTGGAGTTAAAGTATCTTAGGGTGTTGGTCAGGAGTGTTGGTCATAGTTTGAGTGTAGCATCAGCAGTAATGTGGCAAAGAGTGGTGAAGAGGGAGCTGAGTCATAAAGTAAAGCTCTAACTTAACTAGTTGAATCATATCCCCACCTTCACCTATGGTCATGAGCTGTGGGTG
Source organism: Loricariichthys derbyi (assembly GCA_033118015.1). Classification (NCBI taxonomy): domain Eukaryota; kingdom Metazoa; phylum Chordata; class Actinopteri; order Siluriformes; family Loricariidae; genus Loricariichthys; species Loricariichthys derbyi. The sequence continues at coordinate 782 of JAVSBU010038313.1, forward strand.
ATGATTGATAGCACAAGATTGTGGATACAAAGTGGCCAAAATGAGTTTTCTCTGGTGAATTGCTGGGCATAGTCTCCATGATCAGATGAGGAGCTCTGCAGTCTGGGAGGAGCTCATAGTAGAACTGCTGCTCCTTCATGCTTAAAGGAGAGAGTTGAGGTGGTTTGGGCATCTGATAAATATTCCTCCTGGATGCCTCCCACTAGAAGTGTGTCAGGCATGGTCAACTGGGTGAGGCCCTGAGGTAGACTCAGGATTTGCTGGAGGTATATATGTCCTAGCTGGCCTGGGATCCTGAGGAACACCCCTGGAGAAGCTGGTAGAATATGCAGGGGACAGACCTGCCAGAACTTCTTTGCCCTGCTGCCACTATGACCCTGAATGGATAAGCAGAAAAGAATATGGAGATGGATGGTTGGAAAGAAAGTATTACAATTTGGTTTGCCCTCTTTTTGTTGTGATGGTAGCATACACTCAATCTACCATGGACATCACAAGTTTGTGCAAATCCTGTGAAGTCTGCAGGTTTCCACAAATTATTAACTGGCTCAAAATGTTCTGGGACGTAACTATAAATTGGTTTTGTTAGTGATCCTCCACTCTCATATTATTGACAGTCTGCTGATTTGTGCTGCGGACTGCTGAATGGCAATTTCAGCCACCAAGGTTTTATTTCCTAAAATATATTCCTTTACTACTACCTACCAAAAAACAATATCTGTGACCATTCCAGTGGATATGTTTACCAGTCACCAACTTGGTGAAATGGAGTGATTAAACCAAATATTGCAGCTACCAGCTTAGAAGGTTTCAAATGTCCCTTCTGATACCAGTGATTTGGAGACATCTGCAAGATAGATTAGCTAGGATTAGCCATAACTTCTATTACTGTAGAAGACATAACATTGGCACAACATCTTTGCTCTCCTAATCTGATGCATCTTCACTGGCTTTATCACACTTTATTCTCTCAGCATCCACTTCAAATATTTATACCTGGGTTTTGCCAGGTCTTCAAGCCTACATTTGTGTTCATTAATTTTCTGTTTGGACGAGCTCCTGAAAAATTGTATCAGTCAGTCAGTCAGTTGCTGTTTAGTTTTACTCAGCACAATCTAGTGAGGCTACAAGGCAGGCAGTGTTTTGCTCTGTTTATTTATTGCTACTTTTTTTCAGAGTGAAAAAAATAGCGTTCACATTAGACACTATTTTACATAGTATTTGATGACATTGGAAGATGAATGCTGTCCTGGTCAGTCACTGATGATTAAATATTCACATCTATAATGCTGATCATTGTCTTTGTTTTATCCAGTTTTAACCATGAGGTTGTTACTGAGGTTTGACTTGGAGTAACTAAGCCTAAACCTCTGTTCCATTATGTTTTGACCTCAATGACTGATTGATAGTAGCAATAACAGTAAATATACTCGCTAGCATTAACCCCCCCCCCACACACACACACACTCTCTCTCTCTCTCTCTCTCTCTCTCTCTCTCTCTCTCTCTCTTTCTCTGTGTGCATGCGCGGTTTGCGAGTCATAGGGCGAGACATGAGCGGAGTATGAACTTGGCGGTTTGCCAAACTTTTTTCGCCAGTTTTGCGGTTTTGAGCCAAATTTCTTTGTAGTGTGTTTGTGTGTGAAAGAAGTGCTGTGTGTGTGTGTGTTTGTGTGTGTGTGTGTGTGTGTGTGTGTGTGTGTGTGTGTGTGTGTGTGTCGTGGTGGTTTTGTTTTGAGTGCAGGGAGTCTGTCACCAGCGTTTACTGGGAACATGGCTCCCCTGGCATCTCAGGAAGCCTGGTGGCTGGAAAACCTCACACATAGGCCTGGTGTGTTGGTGGAATGTCAGGTAGGAGTAGAGGATTGCTGCCTGATGGCGACTAGAGTAATTGGTCATAAGAATGTGGTCGCTGCTTCTCGAAGGTATAGTGCAGTTGTGATGTTCCTGTTGAGCATTGAGAAGCCTAATGAGCTAATTCAGAATGCGATAGTGCTGAAGGATCAAATTGTACCTGTGTTGCCTCTTAGCTCACCGTTCAAAAAGATAATAATATCAATTGTCCTCCCTTTTCTGCCAGATGAGTTATTTAGCAGAGAACTGTCTCGTTTTGGTAAGATTGTCTCCCTGATTAGAAAGATTGACCTGGGATGTAAGAATCCCCTAATGAAGCACCTGGTCTCATTCAGGAGGACAGTGAACATAGTTTTAAAGCAGGGCCAAGAGGAACTTGAAGGAATTCAAAGGATTTGATTACACCTTGTTTGTGTCCTCAGACACAGTAATGAAGTGCTTTAGATGTGGGCAAACTGGACATCTCATCTGTGCATGTCCTGAGAATGTTAATGGTGACACCGCAGAGTCAGCAGGTATGGGCGCAGGACAGATGGGGTCAGCTGTGGCTGAGTCTGTGGTGGCTCCTGGGTTAGCCATGGGGGAACACACTGTGGCGCCACCACAAATGGAGGAACCGGCAGTGGAGCAACCCGATATGGAAATTGCAGGTGTGGATCAGGTGATGACTGGAGTGGGGAAACAGAGCCAGGCAAGAGAAAGCGGTACTGAATTCACTCCATCTGATACAATAATGCAGGCTGGTATGGAGGTAGAAACAGAGGATGAGGCTATTTTCAAAATCCCTAATAATAAGAGAAAGAGGCAAGTTAAAGCGAAAGGGATAAAACAAGCCAAAACTGACCTCAGCTCAATAACTGAAATGGAGTCTGAGAGTGATGGTGCGCTCTCAGACTCATGCCTGGTCACTCTGCTCACAGGAGGAGGCCATGTCTCCCTCTACACAGTGGGAGAAATCAAACAATTCCTGCAAATTACTAAGGGCCAGAGAGGTGTCCGCATTGATGAATATGTTCCGAATTTGTCCCAACTGGCACAAGATACCAAAGCCTCCAATAAAGAAGGGGCTTTTGATGAGGCTGAAGGTTATAGACTGAAGAAAATACTGACCAAAAAAAAACCAGATTAATGAAGATGATGACTAAAATGATCTGCACATCTTGGGTCAGTGTGGCCTTTGTTTTAAATAGTCTCTACGTATTTATTTTTTAATGGATGGTATTAAAATTGAAACTCTTAACATTGATGGGGCGAGGGACAGTGTAAAATGAGCCAATTTATTTGAGTTATTAAAGCTGAAGGGTTTTGACGTAACCGTTTTACAAGAAACACACAGTGCATGTTGATGAAAATGTCCCAGACTGGGCTAAAGAATGGAGTGGACTCACAATGTTAAGCAGAAACTCAACTTTATCTGCTGGTGTTGCAATGGTTTTTTTCTCCTAGTTTTATCCCCTGTTCTTATTTTTTTTAATTGGCAGACTTTTAAAGGTAACAGCACAGTTTGAGAATAATGTTTTTATTTAATCTGTGTACATGCTCCTACTGGGGGAACTGACAGGATTCTTTTTTAGACACTTTAGACACCATAATAACAGGCTGTAACTACTCGGATCTTTTAATTCTTGGTGGTGATTTTAACTGCACGGCAAGCAGTTAAGATATGAATTATGTAGACCCACATGCTGCTTCCAGAAAACGCCTATGTGAGATATTGGAGGCCCATGATTTGTGTGATATCTGGAAGAATTTTAATTCCATACAAAGACAATACACATGGGCCCACTCAAAAGATAACACACTCTTGCTGGCAAGACTGGATCATTTTTATATTTCAGTTATCTGCCTTTGCTTCCTGTCTTATCACCTCAGTTGCTCTTTCAGACCACTCCATAGTCCAGTGCACAATACAAAAATGCAATGTAAAACCTAAGAGTATGCACTGGAATTTAAATACTGCACTTTTAGAGGATGCCAATTTCAGAGAGTGTTTTACCATTTTTTGGGAGGGTTTTAGAGTGAATAGATCAGCTTTTACTTCCCTTCAACAGTGGTGGGACATATCTAAAGCACAAATAAAACCTTTCTCTCAGCAGTACACTCTGAAAGTCACAAGAGACATCACCCAGTCTCTTAAAATCCTAGAAGCTGAAATAGTGGAACTCCAGGGTCTAGTGGAGACAACAGGAGACCAAAAACATGCAGACTCCCTAAAAGAAAAAAAAAAAAGTCTGTTTTGGATGATCTACTGGGTACAAAAGTACAAGGGGCGCTGGTCCATTCATGTTTCCACAATGTGACGGAAATGGATGCTCCTTCTAAGTTCTTCTTTAGTCTTGAACAAAAAAAATGGTCAGAAAAGTTTTATGTATTCTGTACAAACAGAATCAGGGGCCCTCGTATTTGAGCCTGCTAAAATTCAGAAGCAAACAGTGAGGTTTTATTAAAAACTATATGAGAGCGAGTGGGAAGATATGCATGAGGTAGAAGACAACTTCTTTTACAACCTTAAGCATCTCCCACAAGAGACTGCTGCAGGACTGGATATGGAGCTCTCCCTGGAGGAGCTACATGAGGCTCTCCATGGGATAGAAAATTGATGGGCACCTGGTATCAATGGTCTCCCTGTTTAGTTTTACAAGGTCTTTTGCATTAAAGTGCAAAGACAGGGCGTCTTCCCCTGAGCTGTCGGAGAGACATCTTTACCTTGCAGCCAACGAAGAGAGACTTGACTCGGCTGAGTAACTGGTGCCCTGTTTCGCTCATATGCACAGACTGCAAACTGCTCTTGTCGAGACTGGGGAAGGTAATGGAGCAAGTGATACAAACTGACCAGACGTACTGCGTGCCCGGTAGGTCCATTTTTGATAACATATACTTAATGCAGAATATTTTAGATGTCTCAAGACCCTTGGGGTTTAAGGCTGGTCTTATTTTTTTAATCAGGAAAAGGCTTTTGACCAGGTTGAGCATAACTCTCTTTGGGAAGTTTTAGAAAATTTTGGGTTCAACACAGGATTTCTATTTCGATGATCGAGGTGTTGTATAGTGACATTGAGAGTGTACTTAAAGTAAATGGTGGTTTGTGTGCTCCTTTAAAATTCACAGAGGTATTAGACAGGGCTGTGCCCTTTCCGGAATGTTATATTCCATAGCCATAGAAGCCCTGTTATCTCAGGTTAGGCAATGCATTTCTGGACTGGTTATACCTGGTTGTCCTACTCCAGTACGAGTTAGTAGCGATGCAGATGATTTGGTTGTGGTAACAACTACCCAGGCTGATGTGGACCTTTTAGCTGACATTTTAACTTATTTTAAAATGTGATCATTAGCAAAAGGTAACTGGGAGAAGAGTGAAGCAGTTTTGCTTGGTGAGTGGGATGGAGGGGAACCCTCACTTCCTGCTGGACTGACATGGAAGACAGGTGGTCTTAATTACCTGGGAGTGTATTTGTGGGACAGCACTCACAGTGAGAAGAATTTGGCACTATAGATAAAGTAAAGAGCCATCTAAAAAATGGAACTGGCTAGTCCCCCAGATGTCCTATCATGGCCGGTACTTGTTATCAACAACCTTGCCACAGCCTCACTATGGCACAAGCTGGCATGTGTAGACCCCCCTCCAAACTTATTAACAAGCCTGCAGGCCATGCTAGTGGACTTTTTATGGGACCATCTACATTGGATCCTGCAGGTTTTGTTACACCTACCATAAGAAGAAGGGGGGCAAGGTTTAATACACTTAGCCAGCAGGGCCGCTGCCTTTTGACTCCAGTATATTCAAAGACTCGTTGCTGGTCCTGCTGAACTTGCCTGGAGAAAAATAACATATAAGATTTTACAAACAGCAGGGGGGTCTGGGTCTGGACAGAACATTGTTTTTAATGAACCCAAAGGAACTGGAAACTTCTGCACTACCTCAGAATATGGTCCCTTTTTAAAAGGCAAGTGCAGAATGGCAGATCATTGCAGTGGCTAGTAGAAGAACCCCTGATCAGTGGCACATGTTTAGACTTGGCAACCACCCCTACACTAACCAAGGTCCTGTGGTCTTTGACAGTCTCAACATTCTGGCATCTGACAGAAACTGCATGTCCAGAACTCACAGATGTGGAAGGTATGGTGGCAAGGCTGGGAGTAAGATCTCTGCGGGTGATGGCTCAGCTCCTCCAGGGAAGGAGATCAGCACTCTCAATGGAAGAGCGTAAACAGGTGAAAGACTACAGTGAGGGGTGGTCAGCCCAGCGAAAGATGACCCCTTTCCAGATGTCACCATCACACCTGACTTGGAGGATTGTGAGGGGCCTCTTCAACGGTGTAGGGATGAGACATAGCTTAGCCACTACATCAGGTAAACTGCTATACAGAGCCTGTGTGAAAGTCCTAAACAGAAACAGACTGCACAATAGGACTGATACTCCATGGATTTACCTGAGCTCGGCTCGAGGTTTTGTGTTTGTCCGTGCCTTTGGGGTAGTTTCTGTTAGTTCCTCTGTTATCGCCTTCCGTAGGGGGGGCCTTCCTTCAGCATCAAAAGTACTGCCTCACCTGCCAAGGGGGGAGATGGAGTGGGCACCAGAAGAGCCAAGGTTACCGCTAGGGCCCTAGGTAGCGTAGGGTTAGCGGCACCCCCTACTGGATTGCGCCTTCCCCTTTCCTCTTTGTCCATTATTTTTCCACTTCTGCCCCGGCACTTAGGTCCTTAACCACACCCCTCATGACAGGAGGACGCGAACAGTCCTTGGACCTAGTGGGGCCCAGTGCTGACCAGCCCAATATTCAGCACTGGGGCTGGTCAGCACTCAGGCAGCATGAGCAACAGCTCAGGAAGATTGCCACTATACTCACCAACTCAGCCTGGCAGTTCAGGCCCTGCTCATGCCCGCTCCCCTTCAGGGCATGGTCCCAGTGCCCACGCCCATGCCGCCACTGGCCGTCAACCCCCCATTGCTATGCCAGGACAGTATGTTGGGGAGCCTGATAAGTGCCATGGATTCCTCCTCCAGTGCTCGCTCCTCTTTGAGCAGCAGCCAGGGAGGCTTCCCTCCGACAGGGCACGGGTCGCCTACATTATTTCTCTCCTCACCGGTAGGGCCTTGTCCTAGGCCATGGCGCTCTGGGAGGCCAAGGTCCCAGAGAGCGCCACTGAAGCCACCTCCACCGCAGCCCTCAAGCAGACATTCCCTCACCCCCGTGGCAGACGTAACCCTGCACCATGTCTGCTCGACCTCACCCAGGGATCCCAGCCAGTCAATGAGTATATCATTGACTTTCGCACCTTAGCGTGGAGTCCAGGTAGAATGATGCATTCCTGCAGGCTGCCTTCCTCAGGGGCCTAAGTGAGCAGCTGAAGGATGAGCTGGCAGCTCGTGACCCGCCCACCTCCCTACCAACACTGTATGATCTCTGCACCTGGCTGGATGCCCGTTTAAGGGAGCGGGATCAGGAGCGAGTCTCCACCACTCCACCTATGGGCCAGCCTAGACTCCAGCGCCACAGGGAGCTTTATTGACCAGAGGTTGGCCAGGTACCTAGGTCTTCACCTAGAACCCTTGTACCCACCCACACCCATGGTGGCAGTCGACGGGCACCCATTGATGTCTGGTCCCATCTACTGGAAGACGGAACCAGTGTGGGTCAGGCTGGGCAATCACATGGAGCAAGTCTCACTACAGGTCACCCAGTTGTCCCATCTCTGCCTGATCTTTGATCTCCTGTGGCTCCAGGCCCATAACCCCCTTATTGACAGGCAGTCACGGTCCGATATCTCATGGGTACCCAGGCTGCCAGGAGTCATGCCTCCTCTCTCAACCACCACCATTGCGGGCTGGTAGGAGCGACCCCTCCCCAGACCTCACTGCCATACCTGCCCCTTATCATGACCTGGGAGAGGTATTTAGCCAACAGCAGGTGCAGGGTCTGCTGCCACACGACCTGTACGATTGCGCCATCAAAGTCCTTCAAGGGACCTCTCCTCACAGGGCTGCCTCTTTTCCCCTCAAACCCTCCTAGTGCCATGCCATGGAGGACTATATCCTGGATGCTCTCGAGCAGGGCATAATCCACCCCTCCAGGTCTCCGGCCTGGGCTGGGTTTTCCTTTGTCAGCAAGAAGGACGGGTCTCTCCACCCTTGCATTGACTATCAGGTCCTCAATGTGGTCACCATCAAGGACAACCACCCCTGCCCCTGATGAATTCAGCTTTTGATATGCTCTAAGGGTCCACCATATGTGACCTGCTATGGCAAAACCTGGTATAACTCACAAATTGTACTTTTGAGTTAGAGCGAGTTAAAGTATGGTAAGTGACAAAAATGCACCCCCGATCGATTTTGAGATTTTGATGGAAATTGCAAGCTTATACCATAATTTATCCATCAAATCCATTTAAACAATAAAAAAGTATTCTTAAATACTCAAAAAAAATGAATGTCTTTATGATCTTGTCTGGTAAATAGGCCATAAATACCTGAACACAAGCGAATAATCCTCTCCACTTTTACCGGTTCCGAGGACATGCATGGTATATTCCAGTGCCCATATTTCGATGGAGACACGTCTACAATAATCCTTATTGCCCTATTTTAATGAGGGGATCCCCAGTTATATCATTTTCCTCCAATAAAAGGAGATTTCACGAGGCATATCCAAACCGAAGTGTGTTTAGCATGTAGCGTGAAGCGTTAGCCGCAGAGGCTAACATAAACAGCAGCAGAAACGGGCGCTCTGATTGGTTGAGAGGCTGCCGCGCGGTGCATTGTGGTTATGACAGCCTGAATTTAACTTTTATCTTAAAGCTATACCTGTATCAAATTATGTGCCAAATTTCATAGGGATTGAACAAACATTTGCATGTTTGCTACGGTGTTTTGATTTTGAACTATAAGAAAACTTTAGGAGCCTTTTTCTCAAAATCAACTTTCAGAAAAGAAAGTCTGGCAGGACTCCCGAACTTCAAATAGCTGTAGAATTTTTATTTTTCAAGATCTTTTGATGAAATAAACTTCATTTTAAAGCTTATTTTATGGAGATATGTAATCAGTCATTATCTCAGTTTTGATTTTTGGTGCATTATGCCTTTTTTTGCCGTAGTGGGTCACATATATCATGAACCATGGATTTTAATATAGTCTATACTATATATAGCTTAGCAGAGCCAACCTTATAAAGATGCTTAAAACATTTTCATTAATCCACAGCTAGCAAAATTATTAACACAAAGCTTATTTTATATGAAAGCGTTGAAACTCTTCTGTAATTTATTGAATAATGTATGGAAAGTGAAAAGTTAAAGCACAACACTGACTTTATTAGCAAATCATAGCACTGCTGCTCAGCTGGTTGCTGCCCGGATGCTCAGCACATGTAGGAGCGTATCAAACTATGCAGTGCTTCTCGTTTTTTTCCTTTTCATTGAGTCTAGGCACTAACCTTTTTAGGACTTATTTGTTATACGAATAATGTACTGTAGATGTAAAAATAAAAAAATTACAATACATAAACCTGCCCTGAATGAAAGCTGTTGTGAGACTGAATTGTGTCTTTCCTGGAATGAGTCGACTTTAGTTTTAAACTCACGTTTGAGCAATAAAAAGACGAGTGCATGGACATTTTTTTCTTGTCAAAACGTGTAGAGAACCGAATTTTAAGAGTTCCCAGGAGGTCACGACCCGATGTACCACGCTATATAAGAATATATATAATAATATTCCTTTAATGTTATTTAAACCAGGATCAAATTCATTTTGCCTCAACGTTTTTGAATAAAATGTAATGTAATAAATATAAATAACTCAATCAGACAGAGACAAACCATAAGCTTACAAACACAGTTTTATAAGCGAGTGTTAAAGGTGGGTCAGGGTGGGTTGAGCAATGAGCTTACGTTTTACAGCAGCTGTGTGCGTTTGGGTTTACTGACAACTTTCACATCATCCATTTGACGAATCGCATCATTCTCCATTTGCTCTGTGTTTATCATTACCACATTAGCGAGCAGAACGTTATAGTAAGTTCTAAAACATAAATGGCTCGCCTGAAAACCTCTTCCAGTGAGTACTGAAATTCCTGCATTGTCAAACCATTAAGAGCATTAAGAAAATAACATAAAACATGAATGCATTTGAAGTGGTTAAATATTTAAGCGGTGAGCACAGTAGCATAATCCAGCTATGGCTACGTTCACAGTGCACATAAAACTGCAGGTATCTTTACAACCATTATACAACAAACTGAACTTTTTGATGCTACTGGTGTAAAACCACAGTGAGAGTGGAAACTAAACACGAAGCTTGGGCCGCTGCAGGAGCTGAGAGAGAGGCAGCAGCAGCAGCAGGCCGTGCTTGAGCAGCTCAGCCTAGTGAAGGAGGAGAAAATGAAGGAGCTGAAGAGAAGAAGACAGGAGGAAGAGGAGAGAAGGAGGAGGGAGGAAGAGTCAGCAAGGTGATCAAAGAACCGTAGTGCCTGTAGTAATCCCAGTAAAACCACATCATACCATTATGTGTGTGCGTATGTATGTGTGAGCTCAGACAGGCCAAGCTGGAGCAGGAGCGCTTGCAAAAGGAGGAGGCCGAACGCCAGAGGAGGCTCGCCCAAGAGAGAGAGGCCAAGCTCAAAGAGGAGCAGCAGCTCCAGGCCCAGGCACGACTCCATGAGGCCCAGGAGAAAGCAGCCCAGCAGGAGAGAGAGCAGCGAGAGAGAGAACGGGAGCAGAAAGAGAGAGATGAGAAAGAAATGGAGGAGAAGAAACGTGAGAATGAGCGAGTGATGAAAGTTCTGGAGGTTCAGTCTCAGCTCTCCGCACTGTTCAGCAGCACGACTAACGGAACAGGTGAGTCGTGTAGGCCACACCTCTTTTATTGTGATTGATAGGTACAGAGGCTTTGATTATTACAAGTACAAAGACCAGAACAGACCTTATTCCCAGAGACTGACAGTCAGAGGCCACACCTCCTTTGCTTATAGTGATGGCTACAATGGTTTCTGGACCGTGAATGGGGCGTGGCCTCTGTAGCTCTCAATCCTACTGAAGAGCGGGTGGAGTCTGTACCTGTCCGTTTTAGTGAAGGGGGTGTGGCCTCTGTGCCAGGTGAGCTGTACTGTCAGCATCCTTTTCACTGGGATTGAAAAAGACAGTGGCCACGCCTCCTGCACTGAGTCCAACATACAGTTGTGTGAGTTATGTAATGGTTGTTAGATGGTTGTGTTGTGTTTGCAGGTGCTGTTTTGGACACTCAGGACAAGAAGGCCACTCTGACCACCTACAGGGCACTTTACTCTTTCACGGCCCGCAACAACGATGAACTATCACTGGATGCTGACTGCCTGATTGAGGTACACACACTGATGTCCTAAAGCAGTATAGCCCATGCTGAGGACCCCTGTTTATTTATAATTTTTCTGTAAGGAACATTGTTTTGGAAACTTTACAGTCATTTTCTCACACATTTGGTGATACATTGGATATCCTCTGGCCATCTCTGCTCCTCAAACACTCAGCCTTGAAATATCTTGGTTTCATACCATCTGCAATAAAAGTTAAATGTAAGAAACACTGTATGTATTTCCATTTGGTTGCTCGTATCGTGCCTGAGCTTTGCTTTTATAAAGCAGCTTTGCGACACTGTCCATCGTTAAAAGCACTTTAAGAAACTCTCTTGCATTTTCTGTTTAGGTGGACGAGTCGACAGTGCGTGAACCTGGCTGGTTGTACGGCACATACCGAGGTAGTACTGGTTGGTTTCCTGAAAGCTACGCTCAGAAAACTGATACCGCAGAGAGTCCTGATGTCACAGCTACTCCCTTGTGTACCACGGCGCCCCCTAATGACCACCCAAGGAAAGACTGTACCACAAATCTCACAGTAGCTCTGAAAACGACCTAAATTCGTCTGCCGCACAAATAACCGTGTCTGTTTTCTGCAGGATCCCCAGAGTGGATGTTGAGGGACCGACTCCTACGCACACTCCTGCAGCTTCACATGCACAGCACAAGCAGGTGAGCACAGATTTGCTCCTTTGAATTTGGAGGAGTCAGCTGATGTGGTTCAGGCATCTCCTGGATGCCTCCCGCTGGAGGTATATCAGGCATAACCACCTGGCAAAGGACTGCAGGAGGGTTTATATCTCCTGGCTGGCCTTGGAGCGACTGGGGATCCCCCAGGAGGAGTTGATGGGAGTTGCCTGGGCTTTATCTCATGCCCTGCTTGCGACGGAAATGGGTTACCAGGAAAGGGAGTTGAATCGTTCACAGTCAACTTTTCACATTGTGTGTGTGTGTGTGTGTGTGTGTGTGTGTGTGTGTGTGTGTGTGTGTGTGTGTGTGTGTGTAGGCTGTAGCTCTGTTCACATGGGCAGCGACCAATGAGACCCACCTCGGCTTCTCCAAGGATGACATCATCACAGTTCTGGAGCAGCAGGAGAACTGGTGGTATGGGGAACTCGGGGAGAACCAAGGTTGGTTCCCCAAAACCTATGTCTCCATGGTGACCACCAACAACACACCCTCAGAGTAAGTATAACACAAGGTCACGAGATATTTAATACCTCGATTGAATCAGATACGAAAGCAGCGATTTCTGCATTAATGGTCAGTGTGATCTGATCTTCAGCAAAGTCATAATAAACAATAAACATATAGTATCTTACAGTACAGATTACAAAAAATATGTGAAAAAAGTTGTTTCGAAAAGTTTTACTGTGCAAAAGTTTTATTTTTCAATTTCTGTTCTGCTCAGTCTTTGTTTAAGTTATGCAATAATCCAGGTAAATCTTGCCACTGGATTTCTGACAGTCAAGTCCACTAGGTTAAAAGCAGAAAAGTTCTCGAGGGTGACAGCTCTGTATTCCGTGTTTAGTACAATACCATTTATGACCTTCTAAGATGTTCTGCACCTCCTCTAGGCCTTTGTATTCCACTGTGGATGACCTGGACCTACCTGACTCTGCTGTGCTTGAAGGTAGGCTGTGTGATTAACTTAAATGGACTTGCCCAAGCAATAGGCTCCATAGATCACTGTCTGATCATGTTTAGTGATCGATGTGGGATCTGATTTCAGAATACGTGGCCCTTTACACGTACGAGAGTCCCGAGTCAGGAGACTTGACCTTCCAGGCTGAGGATGTCATCTTGGTAACGGAGAAAGATGGAGAGTGGTGGAGAGGCTGCATCGGCAACCAATCAGGGCTCTTCCCATCCAACTACGTCAAGCCCAAAGACTCTGAAGTACGTAGAAAACACTGAATGATTAGACTCTGCACTAATAATCAGAAAGTTGAGATTTCCACTATGAGCTCCATCCAAATTTTGCAGTTCAGCCTTTGGAGGATGCACCTCATCCACATCTTGACTTGTGGACTGAATTTGGGATAATACCCCATTCTCACATAGCAGTATTTTGACCTGGGCTGTCATGGGTCAAAAATCCCCGATATATACAACAAAATTCAAATAAAAAGGGGGCGGGGAACAGTATGCAAATTTTCTTACCATTAAACCTCACCAGGTCCCATATACATTCTACAGTGTCATGATTGTACGTCGAATCCCATGCCAAACTTCAAAAGTCGGCGAAAACTTCCGAGCGACGCCGAGAGCCCCCACATATGCCGCGATTTGCCATGTAAGATCACGTCACATTCGGCCGATAGTCCAAAACAGCAATGATATAGTACGAGTTCCACATGAAGGCGCACTTTAGCCCATAGGCTAGCTTGGTGCTGCCATAAAAGGCAAAATGAAC
>JAVSBU010038712.1:0-14361 GCA_033118015.1 Loricariichthys derbyi
CCTCACTCAGTGGAATTGATTATCTAGCTTTATTAAAAGCCATCCTACTTCATGGAACGAGCTGTAACATTTTCTTTTTTGAAATACATGGTCTCTTGAATCGTTAACAGAGTTAGAATGATGATGCAAGTAAGAACTATTCACAGTGAACCTCTTCACTTTCTAATTAAAGTGTTAAACATTGCATCACTGTCTTTGTCATTTATTTTGTCAAATTTGGTGAACATACGAAAACATTTGCAAACAATTTCAGGAGGCAGTTCTCTCTAAACATTCAGGGAGCTGGATGAAGGGTTACCATTGAAATAGAAGGTTTGCATAAAATAATTTAAATTTAATTGTTCATACAAAGTTTGCAACAAATGTTTGCCACTGTTTTCCAAATTTGAAAACACGTGACATTTATGTGGAGATACTAATTTTCTGATTTGGTTTGGTCCTACTTTGGACACTGTTGGTTTTAAAATTGTATTTATCTTTTGTATTAGTTGGAAAGTTCATTAAAACAGTAAACTTTTAAATAAGGTATTCATCTTTATTGTCTTCATTATTGGTTAACTAATGCATGAAACAAATTCAAACTAAATGGTTATTTGATAATTGAATGATTCATAATCTAAACAGTCAATTATTATTTTCAATAATCAGTACATTATTCACCTATAAACATAATTGTTTGCTGCAGCCCTATCTGTGACACAACATTGGGTATCTCCACAAAAAATCTAAACCTGTATGGATTACAGCTACCTCTTTATGTTAATACATTTAATCTCATTCCTTTTGCCGCTCAAAACTGTTACCCTAGTCTCATTGGCTTAGGTGCACCTGCTGGACTTGGTGAGGTAATGCCTCCAATATTTCTTTGTCTGTGAGCACTATGGTCCAGAGAAGTGCTGCTGGGTGACTGCTCAGGACAACTTTCATTCATGAGTCCCACGCCACACTGGCACTCGGTTATCTGTTTTCTTTGTGTTATTCACTCTCTCACTTTGCACTTTTGAATTGTCTGCATGTTTCTGTGAATGAACTTTGGACTCGACATTGTTTACAGTTTTGTTTCTTCCGTCTGGTTGGATTGCAATGTTCTCACTAAAGTCCATCATCATTAGCTTCTTGCGTTCATCTGGGCTAAATGCTGCACAGTTTGACACGTACTTTAGGTATATTTCTTTCACAGCAAGGACAAATCTGGTTTACTGTTCGTATTTTCTATGTCATCCATCAAATCAATAAACAAATCTTCCTTTGCTGGATGTAATAATGCATATGCTCTTGTACATACAATGGCTATATCAATAACTTTAACATATGTCATTCTGCAGCTTATCTTGGCATATTGTAGCCTAGATGTTGCATTTATAATAAGAACTACTGTAACTATGTCACTGTGAATGTCTTAAATTTAAAACCCCTGTCTTGTTATTTCTCTTCCCCTCTCAGTACTGGATAATTCTACTTTGCAAATGTAATTTTGTTCTGTAAAGCGACCTTGGGTTGTTGAAAGGTGCCATATAAGTGTAACTTATTATTATTATTATTATTATTATTATTATTATTATTATTATTATTATTATTATTATTATAATCTTGTACTACATCACTGCTTTACAGGCTGCACATGTGACATAGGCCTGGAAACATTAAGTCACTTGAAACTAACCAATGATTCTTCTGTTCTGTTCTGTTTTACTACTAATTAGTTACAGTTAAAGCAGTGACTCCCCTATTAATCAGCTACAATATCACAACAGGTATTTGCTTTCAATGAACGCTTTATCCCAGGCTGACACCGCTGCCCTGCACATTTTCACATGGGTAGACATGAGCAAACGATCCATTTTGGTCATAAATATAATAAAAGAGAAATAGACTAAAAATATACTAATTCAATAATATCAGGCTTGGCCAGTGAGCAAACACACAGAGCTTTGAAAACAGAGGCTTGGACTCTGGTAGTGTGTGTATGGCATTTAAATAGTATGGTTAATGGAGAGTGTGAGGACGGCCAAAACACGAGCACAGCAAGGCATTCATGAAGGTGGAACAGTGAAGCGAGCTGCAGAAAATCCTCAGAACATGCACAAAAAGGCATTTCTGAGCACGGCCTGGAGCACAGGTCTCCAGCGGCTAGCTCTTTCCTCCAAGCCACAGGAGCTACAATTTTGGTAATTAAAATCTCATTTTTCATTAGACAGGTGTGACAAATATTTCACATCACATTACATTGTGTGTTCACTTTCTTTTTGAATCCATTTATTACCATATCTGCTTCATCTTAGTAAAGGCCACGAATAGCCGGCGCCTAACCAGCAACACAGGGCGCAAGGCAGGAAAAACCTTAGACAGGGCAGTAATGGATCATAGGGCACATACACTCACATACACTAAGGGCACTTTGGAAACACCAATTAACCTAACACCCATGTCTTTGGAATGTGGGTGGTAACTGGGGTACCCAGAGAAAACCCACACAAACATGGGGAGGACATGCAGACTCCACACAGGTGGACCGCATGTAGCGATCGAACCGAGGAGCTGTGGGGTGGCAGTGCTAACCGCCCTCTTTTAATTACCCTTCTTTAAATATTTTACCTTAACACTCAGTCTTAAAACTAATCTAAAAATCTTTTAAACCTAATTCAGCCTAAAAAAATAGGACTGTAACAGTAGGGAGGGTAAGCCTTTATTCATTTTTCTTTGGCATTTAACCACTGCAGCAAAACCAGTGTACAGCATAATCACCTGTAATTATAAAGTCGTCCAGCACACTGCTTTACTGCTGTGTAGCATTTTTATTACAAAATTCAAGGACACACTGTGTCATTAATTTTGTGCCAGCAGCATGTCTTCTAAAGAACTGTCATTCATTAATTCATTCATTCCCTAATCCCACTTAAAAGAACTCAGGGTTGTCAGGGCTGGGGCCTAACATGATGTGTGAACCAACCCTGGACAGAGTGCCAGTCCTTTACATGGCACAATTCCACACATTCCAGAGCCGTGCATTAATTAGATTTTTTCAGTGAGTGGTTTGAATTTCACTGGACTGCATGAAAAAATCAGGTGTAAACACACTTGAGATGCATTGTGATCAGATCACTCAAACCACATTTGGAGGTGCCCAAAGATGGACCTTTACTCCATTTTTTACAAGTGTAAACCAAATTACACTAACACTTTGTCTCTTCCACAAACTAAATTTCTGATGGAGCCATTATGGGGATGTGTGAGTTGTCTATGGTTCCTGCACCCTGTGGGAAACCCCACCTGTCGTCAAAGTCTCAGGATCACTAGCTACACTTTCAGAGAAACTGAGTTGTACGAATGTCTTGCATCGTACGTGAAAGAATGTTGGGTAATCCGATTCTGTGAACCTGATTCTGTGTCAAGTCCTGACTTCTCTCTCCTGTCCAAACCATACTAGGGCCGACCACTGCAGAAATGACAGTAGATACTTAGTTGCCTGTTGTAGCTGGTTTCAGCCCATATGTGACAGCATGTAATACACTGGTAAGGGAGCGTTAGAAACCATGTATACAGTAGGTTTCAGGAAGTGAAGAAGGAAACAATGGGAGTGCTGCTGTGCTTTTTAATGCAGCAAATATCAGATCTGGTTACAATTGGGGAGGTATTTTGGTGAAAGTGCAAACAGATTCTAGCCAAAGTATATCCAGATATGAAACAACAAATATGTATTATGAATACTTATACAAATACATTTAAAAAACTGTATATTCTTTATTACACACACTGTATATGGGTGTGTGGACAATGTAGTGGAGATCTGATGTTCCTGCTTATGCCCTGAATGTTAAAGCAGACCTGGGTGAATTTTTTAATTAATTGCAAGTCATTTAAGTATATTTAATTAGACATTTTTAATCCTACAAAATAAAGGGCACAACGAGAAAAAAGTGGATAAGGCAGGAACTGGTGCTGTTACTTTATTAATGTCATGTATTAGGTATGTTGGGCTCCCAGCCTCAGGACACTCTGATTATGATGTCATACAGGTTTGATGACATAACAGATGCCAAGCAGTATATAAGAGCACACGCCAGACTCATTTTCTTCAGACGACACCAGCAACAGCTCTGATTATTGCAATGCCACGTAGCTGCTTCAACCCCAGCAAGCTGTTTTTTTGGAAGAAGAGATGGAGACGCAGGAGCTTAGCTGGAGTTGGAACTGGAGCTCAAAGAGGAGCAAGAGCAGAGGATGTTCCTGCAGCGCCAGTTATAGAAAAAGGATAACCAGGCTCAGGAAGAGAGGAGAGCACTGAGTGCCACAGTAATGGACATGCTCAAAATGCATGACGCTCCAGAGAGTGGCCTAAAATTGGCAGTTGAAGAGAGGCAGGCCATGGCTAGGAAGATGCAAGACATCGAGGAGAAAAGCCAGAGAGAGCAGCAAAACCATAGGCACCTGCTGGAGCTGTGGATGATGGAGAAGACGGCAATGTTCCAGGACATAGAGGGGCTCTCCTGGAAGAACGCTTAAAATATCTTACAGGACCTGGAGGACATCCTGAGGTGGAGCAGGTGGATGCCTTTGAAGAACCTGAGTTTCAAAAAGAGCAGGAGATGAGGCAGGAGGAATTTAACATCTCCAAAACTGATGAGCACAAAGGGCTGATTGATTATTGTAGCTATGGCATGGAATCTATCAGATTGTTTTTGATCAAAATGTGTAAGCCACTGGTCTTCTGTCAGACAGTGGCTAAAGGGGAAGCTAAGAAAGCACCATGTCCTGGATAGGATGGGTGTTAGTACAAAGGAGGCTGGAGTTGGGTAAAGTATGGTGATGGGATACATTAAAAAATTAAGAGAAGTTAAGAGAAGAAGAGAGTGGAAACCAGATGTTGCCGTCAGGTGGACGCTACACAGAGCAACATCAAAATATGGACACTCTGTAGATCAACGTCAAAAGATGGACGCTCCACAGATCAATGTCAAAAGATGGAGGCTCCACAGATCACCATCAAAAGATGGACACTTCATAGATCAACGTCAAAAGATGGACTCTCCGTAGATCAACGTCATAAAATGGACTCTCCATAGATCAATGTCAAAAGATGGATGCTCCATAGATCAGCGTCAAATAATGGGCGCCCCATAGATCAACGTCAATGGATGGACGTTCCGTAGATCAATGTCAAAAATGGACGCTCCGTAGATCAGCGTCAAAAGATGGACGCTCCGTAGATCAGCGTCAAAAGGTGGACGCTCTGTAGATCAGCGTCAAAAGGTGGACGCTCCGTAGATCAGCGTGAAAAGGTGGACGGTCCGTAGATCAGCGTGAAAAGGTGGACGCTCCACAGATCAATGTCAAAAGATGGACGCTCCGTAGATCAACGTCAAAAGATGGACGCTCCGTAGATCAGCGTCAAAAGGTGGACGCTCCGTAGATCAGCGTCAAAAGGTGGACGCTCCGTAGATCAGTGTCAAAAGGTGGACCCTCTGTAGATCAGCGTCAAAAGATGGACGTTCCGTAGATCAGCGTCAAAAGATGAACGCTCCGTAGATCAGCGTCAAAAGATGGACGTTCCGTAAAGCAACGTCAAAAGATGGGCTCTCCGTAGAGCAAAGTCAAAAGATGGACACTCCGTAGCATGGTATCGGAAGAAGACGGCACCTGGTTTCAGAGGACAAGAGGTCAGAGATCTTCTCATTACCATCAATAAACTTCTCGTTATTTAGCAGATCTTTTCTATGTATGAACTTCTTTATTTGTTATGCACTTAACACTAAAACTCTAATAATAGGATCCAAAACACTCAAAGTCACCAGTTTATGTCATTTCCAGTAAAAAACAAACAGTATAAAGATGGTACACATTCCTATAACAATCAATGGTGAAGCAAAATGATCTAACATCAGACACCCACATGAACATCAGGGATTCAGTATTAAAGGAATCCAAAACAAATAAAACTATGGATCTGTATAGAGTCAACATAAAATAAGACAATGCTACAATTTAAGCTTGATAGGATTATTTAAATGTTTAAAAAATATTTCTCAAAGAAATATTGTAAGGAATTTGCATATTGTATGATTATGCAATAACATTAAACAATCAAAAGAATCTTGAGGAATTAAAGTGCATAAAGGCCAAAGTCACAAGTTTAAGCTGAATGCTATGATCTTCGATCTCTCAGAAAAAATATGGAGTTACATTTACAAATGCCACATAAATCTTTACATAAAACTTTACATATCCAGAAGCTCTGATAACTTCTCTGGGCTCAGAGGCATCTAGGATAGACCATCACACAGTGGAAATGTGGATTGTGACCAGATGAATCAGTATTCCAGATCTTTTTATGGAAAAAATGGACACCATGTGTTCCAGACCAAAGACTAATAGGACCATCCAGATTGTTATGAGCACCAAGTCCAAATGACAGGGTCTGTTATGGTATGGGGTTTGGTCAGGGCCCTTGGTAAAGGTCATTAAGGTCAGGCCCGTTCTCAGTCCCAGATGATACAATGGCATTTAAAAACTCCAGCAGCACTTCCGTGTCTGATAAACGTGTACAAGCACAGCACACACTAACACACCACCACAACAGTTTCAATTTAGTGCTGAGAATGATCCACCACCATAATATTACCTGATCTGTGGTGGACCTATATAAGTCCTAAACACTGAAGCACAGAATGAAAGTATGCAGAGCAACAGATGTACTGTAGTCTATAATTGTAGAACTATAAAGTGCACCTGTATAATAAAGTGGAGCTGATAAAATTGACAAGGAGTGTAGAAACAAGGTGTGGTCATAATGTTATGGCTGATTGGTACACACACACACACACACACACACACACACACACACACACACACACACACACACACACACACACACACACACACATAGTATGAGGGTATGTTATATGTGTTGTTTAGATTCCATGTGGATATCAAGCAAGGTGTAAATAGGCCTCACATTAGCTCACTCACACTGTGCCACTTTAGAGATGCCAACTGACATATGGCATGTCTTTGGAATATAGGAGGAAACCAGAGTGCTCAGAGGAAACATGCACAGACAGCGAATGAACATGCAAACACCACACAGGCAGCCGTCAGGCTTCAGCCTCAAGCTCAGTTTTATAGGGCCCTATTTATATCAAAAGAGGTTTTCTCCAAATTAAAAAAACAAAAAAAAACAAAACAAAAAAACAAAACAAAAAAAAAACAGCTGAAGCAAGAACAGAAACCTCACTGCCTTTTCACAAGACACACTCCCTGGCCAAAAAAAATGTCACTATGATCTGAGGTTGTTGCTGCAGTTTATCAGGTTGTGAGCCCAAAGAATGAGGTCAGCTGACACCTGAATATACTTAATGATCAGGCTAGTCCAATGGATTTTTTTTCTTCACTGATGGCATGGGCGTATTCCAAGATGACAATGCCTAGATGCATTGGTCCAAATTTAACATCACTAATACAAGATCTTGGGAAAAATTAATGCAACTCTGGACAGAAATAAATGTTGTAACATTACAGAACACTGTGGAAATGATGTCACAGTGAATGTGTGCTGTAATCAAATCTAAAGGCAGTCCAATGAAACATTAGAGTGGGTGACCTTTTTTTGGCCAGGCAGTATAGTTCAATGTTAATCTGTGCAAGTAACTTTTCAGATCAACAGTGTGACTACAGTACAAACTCAACTTTGTATTTTCTGAATTCCTTACAACCAAAAGTCATCTATAATTATCTGAGAGATGCACAAAGTTCTGTTGATACATACTGACATGAGGATAGATTCTCAGTAGAAATGAATGCAATGCAATGATATAAAAAAGTGACAAGCTAGGAAATGGCTAGAGAAAGTGCAGTAAATATGCGCATATAAATGTAAATATTGTATTCAGTCCCCTGAGTCAATACTTTGTAGGACCACCTATTGCTGCAGTTACAGCTGAATGTTTTTTTGAGGTATGCTCTACCAGCTTTGCACATCTAAAGGCTGAAACTTTTGCACATTCCTCTTCTTTGCAAAATAGAAACAACGATAAACAATTTTCAAGTGTTGTCACAGATTCTTGATGAGATTTAGTTCTGGACTTTGACTGGGCCACTGTAGCACTGGCTGTATGTTTAGTGTCATTGTCCTGCTGGAAGGTGAACTTCCACCCCAGGCTTAAGTCTTTTGCATCCTCTAACAGGTTTTCCTCCAGGAATACCCTGTATTTAGTTCCATTCATCTTCCTATCAACACTGAAGAAAAGCATTCCCACAGCATGAAGCTGCCACCACCATGTTTCATGGTGTGGATGGTGTGGTGCAGTGTTAGTTTTCCTCCACACATAGCGTTTTTCATTTAGGCCAAAACGTTCAACTTTGGTCTCATCTGACCAGAGCACCTTCTTCCACATGCTTGCTGTGTCCCCTACATGGCTTTTAGCAAATTGCAAGCAGGACTTCTTATGGCTTGCTTTTTTCTTGCCACTCTTCCATAAAGGCCAGATTTGTGTTGTACATGACTAATAGTTGTCCTGTGGACAGGTCCTCCCAACTGAGCTGTGGATCTCTGCAGCTCCTCCAGAGTGACCATGAGCCTCTTGGCTGCTTCTGTAATTAGTGTCTCCTTGTCTAGGCTGTCAGTTTAGGCAGACCGCCATGTCTTGATAGGTTTGCAGTTGTGTCATACTTCTTCCATTTTTGGGTGATGGATGAACAGTGCTCCTGGAGATGTTCAGAACTTGGAATATTTTTTATAACCTACCCTGCTTTACACGTCTCCACAACTTTATACCTGACATGTCTGGTGGATTCCTTGGTTTTCATGAAGCTATTTGATCACTAACAATCCTCTGAGGCCTTCACAGAACAGCTGTAGTTATACTGAGAATAAATGACACACAGGTGGACTCTATTTACTAATACAGGTGACTTCTGAAGGCAAATGGTTACACTGGATTTTATATAGGGGTATCAGAGGACAGAGAGCTGAATACACATGCACCCACACTTTCCAGATTTTTATTTAGTAAAAATTTTGAAAGCTATGTATCATTTCCTTTTCACTTCACCGATGCTTGAGACTTGTCTTGGACTATCAAATATAATTGTAAGACATCACGCGAGTGTGGATTCAGTTACTATCCGGCAACCCGGCATGGTGTCTGAGCACGGCTTGCGCGCACGGCTGAGTCTTCCCGCACCTGGCGCCCGCATTCACGATCGCGCTGCGGGCTGCTGATTGGTGATCCGTGTGGGATTGGATTCAGCTGTGCGCACCGTTTAATGACCCTAAGGGTCATTGTCTGGGCTGGTCCCTGCACTGCCAGCTAACCAAGCCTGCGGAAACCCCGTGTGGATCCTTTAAGTCCAGCGCCCTCTGGACGACCACACTGGGGCGCGGGGGGAGGTCTGGGCGGCGCAGAGAACCAGCTAGCTGTCCCTACACTACAGGCTAATCCCTGTCTTAGCTCTGAGCTCTAGCTCATACACCACCTGCCCTCTGCTAAGAGCAGGTGGATACTATCATCCCTCCCCTCTCTCAGGCGCCATGGAGCCCGGCTGGAGCAACAACCGCATGCGCAATACCCATTCAGCGCATAGCGCGGTCTAAGAGCTCCAGCCGTGGGGCGTGTCCAAACTGGAATACAAAACCGGAATACAAACCGGAAAACAAAAATCCCACGTATCCAAAGGAACCTCGCCAGCTAAGCCCCAACACGGCTAAGCGAGCCGCAGCAGCAAGAACCGATCGCGGAACGGCGATGCCTACATAGCCAAGAAGAATGACGAATGACCCGCGTCGGATCGTTGGCACGCCTCGCCTTTTAAACGGCGCGCACAGCTGAATCCAATCCCACAGGGATCACCAATCAGCAGCCCGCAGCGCGATCGCGCATGCGGGCGCCAGGTGCGGGAAGACTCAGCCGTGCGCGCAAGCCGTGCTCAGACACCATGCCGGGTTGCCGGATAGTAACTGAATCCACACTCGGCGTGATGTCTTACAATAATCCCAATAAAATATATTTAAATTGTGTAAAAAATATGTAAAAGAGGTATGAATACTTTTGCAAGGCCCTGTAACTAAACAGCCAATATACTGCAGTGTTTCTGTTAGGGCCCATGCCGTGCCACTACATGGTTGTGAGGGTGTCGTATGGTAGGGAATGAATCTGCGATCAAGCCGTGTCAGTTATGGGCTCACTGAGCCATGTAATGGCACGGCGCTGATGATAATGAGTTAAAACTGGGCTCAGTCCTATAAAAGGCAATGCCTCTCACTGTACCATTATGGTTCACTCAGTGCTCATCAGCGCTCCAGCATTAGGGACCGAGTCACCGAGGCGCGCATCGGCTGGGCTTAGTGGCGCGCACATCTAACAGCACTCCGACGTGGAGTTCCTGTTTTGAGCTGATGCGCCTCACCTGTGTTGTGGCGCTTGGTGGGAGCAGCGCCCCACCCGTTTTGCGGCACCTAGCCTACGCTCCAGCACCAGGTATTGTTGGGTGGCACACATCAGCCTCGTTCGTTGGTGCCACGAGAGAGTCAGGGACAGTGAGTAATGGTCCTCCTTTGCAGAGGGGGACTGGGGTAGGACTAAAAGTCAAAGGTATTGGCAGGGTTTAATAGTCTAGGAAAGAGCTTCTCCCTCTGTGCAATTTGCACCTCCTCAGGCCTTTCCTGCACCCCATGTGGTCATGCAGAGAGGTGTCTGGACCTAAAGGAACCACACTCTGCTGGGTCCAGTTGATGAGACTACTGCAGGCCTGGGGCACTCCCTAGGGCCACTTTTTCCCACTCACCGTTGCCTGCCTTGCCTGTGGTCCTTTTTCTGCATCCCTGCATGGATGTTCGGCTGGATGCCAAGCAAAAAGAATCCACATGACTCCGCACTTGACCCCGTCATTGAGACCACAGCCCCAATTCAGGGGGTTAGCTGGTGAGGCTCCTTTTTTATTCTTTATTTTGTGTGTTCATTTTTGCGGGTTTTTTTTATATGATTTAGTAAAAATTACCATTTTTCATGAAGCTGTCTGCATGTGGGTCCTTTCTTACCATCAGCCCTGTAACAGGTTCCCCATACAACTATTTATTTAATATCAGTATTCACAGCCAAACATTGATTTTTTTTTTTTTGTAAAGTTATGTGCAGCACATTTCTCTCTCCCTCTCTTGCTCAAACACATTTATGGAATGACAAACTGACTTTTATGTACATATGTGCATGACTGGTCTTTTTTATTGCATATGGTCCTCGCACTGAAATGTGCAGCTCCATCGCATGTAATTAAACTGAGTGGTAAGACCTGCTTGACATTATCTCAGTCCATGGACACACTTGTCCATTCCCCTGAATAGATTTGATTATAGAATAATACAAAACATTTCTAATGTTATGCTAGTAAGACACGTTTTGGAATGGTGTAGGGCTACTATGCATATAATAATAATATATGTGTAGCAATTCCCCTGCTAATAGCATATAAAAATTACTTTGCGTACAAAGTAATTTTTAAAAGTAAGGGGAAAACTACAACTAAGGGCGTGGGCGAGCACAGCTCCCTACACGCTAGAATGGCTGTGCAAAAAGCATGGAAGCAACGTTAATAAAAATGGTGCAATATAATGTGGAGAAAACTTGAGAGAAATGGTGCAATATTGCACAGCAAAACGCGAGGTAAGTATTGTAATATAGCACGGAGAAAACGCGAAGTAAATGGTGCAATACAGCACAGAGAAAAATGGCTGCAGCAAAAATGAGCTGGGAGAAAAGAGGAGATATGCCGAAGCGAGGTGATTCATGCAAGGACGCGACAGGAGACAGCTGAAACGTCATCTGTCTCCTATCAGCCGCTAATGGATTATCGGCGCATGCGTGATCTCGTGCCTGGGTGATCAGCATGTCGCAGGCGCCCTCCAGTGGCACGAGTCGCGGTTGTGACACAATGAATGAATGAATGTGAGCCACCTGCGGCTCAGGCTCTAAAACTTGTGTGGAACTCTATTGTGGCTGGTAACAGCTGTGCCGTTTTGGTCCATAACACACTTGCCATTGCAATATTTGTGCTGTAATTGCCAAAACTGAGCCATATTTGGCTCAGAACAGTATGATGATTAGACCACAATCTACCACACTGCACATTATGATAACGAGAACACACAGTACAACAATGCACACTAGAACACTGGAACAGCACAAAACTATATTACACACTATGCTATTGTGACTGCAAACTTAATTTTCATACCTGAGTAATCCAATTAAGCTGCACAGGGGTTGGGGCCTATTTGTCAGCATAGAGTACAAGGAGGGAATCAATCCCACTCCATCGCAGAACACACACACACACACACACACACACACACACACACACACACACACACACACACACACTAGGACATTAAAGACTCAAACTGTACCTAAAGGAAATCCATGCAGATATGGAGAATATGCAAACTCCAAGCAGACAGAATCCAGGCCGATAACACTGGGACCACAATACATTACACTGCATGATATAACACTGGGTCCACAACTACTGCACTTAACATTAACTTATATTGCACAGTATGATACTGGGAATAAACTACTTCAGCATGAAAGAATGATCACAAACTATATTTCACACTATAAAACTGGGAACACAAAGAGCTCCATTGAACACTATGATACTCTGACCACAAACTACAATACTGAATGTTGAATGTTATGATACTGTGACCACGATGACATTGTACACTATAAAACTCCAACCACAAACTCTGACATTGTACATTATGAAACTACAACACTGCATACTATAAATCAACCACCATAAACTACGATATTGCATATTATGAACTTATGAATATGAACTGCAACATTGCACATTATAATTCCCTAACCACAAAGTGCTACATTTTACAGTATGAAGCTGTGACCATAAACTATTACACTGCACAATAAAACAGTGGGACCACTGACTATTGCACACTATAACTCTCCATCCACAAATAACTAACCTACATTTTACACTTTGAAGCTGCAATTACAATGTACGACACGGCACACTATGATCCATGAATGGAAAACTGATAATGCACATTGTTATTATGAACACAAACTATGACATTCTACACTATGAAGCTAAGATAACAAACTATGGCACTGCACAATATCATAGAGGAACGACAAAATATGATAATTCAAGCTGTGTTACCACAACAAACTACTATGCTGTACACTAAAATATTGATACCACCAACTACTACACTGCAAAGTATGATACTGGAATCACAAACGACGGCATTGCACACTAAAATATTGCAACCACAAATTATAATAATGCACACCACGATAGCTAAATGAACATCCACATAAAATATTTTTACTTCGGTTTATTTCTATACTGTTAAATACACCACCAATACAGTTTTGAGGCCAGACTGAAGGCACCAAATTGGATTAAAATCAACAGCACAGAAATGAATTAAAATCGAGCCAAGAGCAATCAGCTCTTCAAGCTAAATGTCACTCCCGCTGCCTTTTTGCTGCAGTTTATAATTTGAATTATTCTGTGTTCTACTGAAAGCAGTATCAAGATTGTAACAGGATCATAATGGGTAAGGCGTAGTCAGATAAGGTAATAAGGAAAGCTGAGGACTTCAACGGAAGACTCCATATCTTCTAATCTGTTTCTCTCAAACAATATTTTGCTTTTAATCAGAGTTACTGCCCAGTGACACTTAGTCATGGCAGTGATGTTACTTAGATTATGAATAAATATAAATCTAACATGGTTTCTGTACTCACTCATCTTAAGTATATAAGTGAGAGCAATTTCCAGATGTTAAGAGGGTAAGATTTATTGTATTGGTGTTCAAGATGACAGCATTCTAACCTCACATTGGTATCGACTTCCTCCATCACAGGCATCTGGCCGCTGGAACTCAAATTTATGTACCCATAGAAGCACAACGTCTCTGTAAAGCAAAGAAGAATAGCTTGGTGTTACCTTGAAATATAGTATGGCAGTGCACTGAATTTAACAAATGATTATGGGTGTAACCATACACACATACGTTACATTTATAGTATATATTATTATGTCAACAGGATTGGCCACTCTGTTGACACTTTTAGAATAAAGCTAGTTTTTTAATTGGAGGAGTATATGAATTGTAACTACATTTTTACCTTGAAATAAATTCAGCTTTTTTACATTCTGTTGCTGATGTTGTAAATGTCATTGTCTTGGAACTGTAGTGCACTTTATGGTCTGGACACCTTGGTACAGGTAAGTCCCATTTAACAATGATGCTGTTTACTTAACAGGTGGAAGATAATTTGGAGAGGTGGAGATATGCACTTGAAAGAAGAGGAATGAAAGTCAGCCGTAGCAAGA
>JAVSBU010038907.1:0-14355 GCA_033118015.1 Loricariichthys derbyi
TCCTTCTTTACTCTTTTGTGTGTGAAGCTCTGGTCGTCCAAACGCGACAAGGTTTTACAAATGGAATAATGTTAATCTCTTCATATAGTCCTTATGGGAGTATCTCGAATTGCTCCCACAAAATCCATAACTGCAATGCTTTGTTGACCATTTCTAAGTGGTTTTGATGACGAGTTTCGGACGTAAAAAAGTCCTCGCACGAATGTTTGTCCGAAGAACCTTGCTTCCGCGCGCATGCGCATTTGAGCATGCTATTTTTAGAAAAATACTTCATTCGGACTCAACCCTATTGTAGCAGCAGAAGTCATTATTGTAAGAATAATCTTATAACTTTGAATTGTAATCTTTGTTACTCTTACTTTCTATTTGCAATAAAATTTGTTATTACTTAAAACTAATGTTCTAGTTGATCTTTTAAGACTGAGAATCTAAGGATAATTAATCTCCTGTTAATGGTAAAATATAAGCATTATTGTCCACTGAGGGAATTATAAATCACTTTATGATTCCACATGACAATTAACTTTATATAAACATGTTAATACTTAACCTCTGTTTATCATTTCTGTCCATGTATTAGAAAAGCCTATGACAAATAATTTTGCATGCTTATAAAATACCTTTGAGTCAGATTATTTTATTGCTTAGCCATTAGGAGAAGTTAATCTATTTAGTGCAGAAAGCACTGACATAAACTATCCTTTGGAGTCAGATAGCGAATAACCGAACACGCATTAACCTTCGACCGTTTCCTATTTTCCGATATTTGGTAATGGGATGCGGAGGAATTTATTAATAATATTTCATATAATAGTAATACGCAAAAGGACCTTCAGTTCTAAATTCCAGTGTGTTAACCACTAGGCTATCACAATCCCAGAAAATATACTTCATTTTCACTGTTTTTAGAAATCAGAATTTGTGTTTTTGAATCTCTACATTTGCAATTAATTTAACCATTGTTTGAAATAAATAAAGTAGACTTGAAGAGTTGCCAAATTATTACTGTACTGGTGTAGTATCTTGATGGACAGGCAACTCAGTATACTGCATATAATTACTATACACAATTTTTTGGTCACACCAGCTATGTGTGAAAGGGGCCTAAGGCGCACTGTCGATTTTTGATCAAATTTAAGGATTTAACATGCGCCTTATAGTCGTGAAAATACGGTACTCTTGTTTAGAAAAAAGCTTTGGACATTCCCTCCATTTTAGTAAAGTATTTTAACTGTGAAATACTCCTCCAAACCAAAGTGTACAGGAAGGCGCTTCATACACCACCAATAAGGAACAGCTGTGAATTTAGCACAATCCCCAGTTCACGCAATGACAACACACTTCTTTGATTTCACTTTTTCCGATCCAAATACCTTTGTGAGCATACTGAAAATGTTTATTGGACAAAAAGTTGTGCAAATTGTGTAAATTTGCAGTGTATTACCAAGGTTAAAATGTACCTTTTATACTCTGTACACTTGTGCTGTTTTTGTAAGTAAAGGAAAATCATTACAAATCAAGAGTGTATTTTTTGTACTTTCTTAAACAGAGGTGTGAGTTAAGGATATTAACTAGAAGGTACACCAGTTCAGGCAGGAATGAAGTTCAACATGGTTTGCTGGTAAGAACACGAGGGTACAGATATAATCCTGTCCAGTTGAAATCTTTGGTATACACAGGTTTGTGTAAACAAGGTCTGTCTAGGTATGGGTGCAGAACTTACTGTGGTCTAAAGAAACACTTACATATAGTAAATTACAATGTAATAAAACGATTATGCTCAAGTGGCAGGAACAGGTATATAAACAAATTGTTAGAAAGTGCAGTTCTGGCTGCGCGACCGCTAGAGGTCAGAGCCGGCACGCCAGTGGCCCTAGGGTCACAGCATGTTCACAAAGATACATGGAGACTGATCAGTCTAGACGAGGAACACTTGTGTGGGTGCATATATAATGATGGCACTCGGCAGAGTTCCTTGTCACGTCATTGACTGCTCCAAGCGTCAGTTCGTTGGCTATTTCTCTCTCGCTTCGGCATTACTGCTTCGTGTTATCGCTTTGGGTTTTTTTGCTTATGCATCATCGAGTTCTTGTGTCATTGCGTTTTCGGGAGTTCTTGCATGTTTATGGTTTTGGCTGTTTTCGCTTCGGGATTTCATATTTATGTTTCCTCTTCTGATTTTTTTGACGGCAGTCCTTTGAGTTTCCTTTATCGTGTGATTAGCCTAGCTCTTCCACGCCTTTTTAGTTTGCTGCCATGTTTTCAGAGTTCTACTCAGTGTTTTAGTTCCCCCATTCCCTTTGGTTGCTCTGTTGGATTTTTGCATTCGAGCTTGGTCTCGCTATTTTTGTTAACTCGCCTTTTTCGCTTCTCTCTAGGTTTTTTGGCTTTCTGTTCTCCCAGCCTTTCCCTGCTCACTCCATTCACCCTTTTCCCCTATATTTCTCCCATGCCTGTCCTAGTGACGACATTTCTGGTGGTTACCCTTCCCTGTAAGGACACAGGTACCGGCTCTCCTGCCAAGGGGGGAGGCGGAGTAGGTTCCAGGAGGCCTGAGGTTATCGACAGGGTCCCAGATAGTGTAGGGTAGTTGGGACCCACCTTAGCTGTAGCCACCCGATGTGCGTCTATTTCACGCCCTCTGGCATTTGCCCCCAGCACTTAGGTCCTTCATCCCCCACAATCATGACACAAATATTTTCTTGGCAAGTATCAAGGAACTTCACTGGAGTCTATACACTCACCTCTACACTCATTGTCTATTTTATTAGTTCCACTTACCATATAGAAGCATTTTTGTAGTTCTACACTTACAGACTGTTGTTCATCTCTTTCTCTTCATACTATGACAGTTCCCTTTACTCTCTTCTCTAAGCATCAGGACCCCCACAGGGTGATACTTGTAACGTGCGGATGTGAAGTCACGACGTGAGCAGAAGATGAAGGTACAAATAGAGGTTTATTATCAACCACAGTAAAAGGGTGATCCAGAGCAGTAATCCGTAAAACACGCAGACAGGTCAAAATAGCCAGAACAGGTAAACAGTGAACAAATCCAAACAGGGATAATCCAAAGTCGAAAGCCAGTAAACACAGAAACACAGCCAGTATCCAAAAACACAGTCAAAATTGCAATCTGAAACGCTTAGTAAGAAACAAGTTCAATACCTCGCAAAGAGGTAGCGTAGCACAAGAGAATATAAAGGGCTGAGAACAGGTGTCTAGAATTCGGGAGATGAGGAGGGCGTGTAGGAAGTGAGCTGGTGAGGAGCATTCTGGGAGTTGTAGTCAGCGGGTTGAGTGCGGTGTTTTACAATACTATTTAGGTTTGTGGATCATTTTCAGCACTGCAGTGACATGTGCTGGCGGTGTGTTAGTGTGTGTTGTGCTGGTGTAAATAGTGATGTTTACTTATGAGCTAAGAAATAAATACTAATTTAAACATTATTAATTGTCTTTTGAAATTTGGACTATATAACTTGTGTACACTAACAGATGATAAAAATGAAAACAGCACCAAACAAGGCAACAAACGTAATAGAATTATTCAAGATAATTATAGCACAGAAATATAATGTTGATGGTCTATGGAGTGCCTGAGAACATTGATGGTCTACAATTATCATGGCCTTGTGTTTATTTCATATGACTTCTGGTTTAATGGACTACTGTCTGTTTGCACCTACAAGTTTGCAGTTGCTGTTAATAAAAACTCACTCCACTCCTGTGTAGTCTTTGTTACTACAGTATGATAAATAGCATGCATCTGAAGATTTGTCACACTATGCTCCAAGCCTCCCTGCAGCTCCACTGGGAACTACACTTCCCAGCATGCTCCGCCGGGAGGCGTCAGAGGACCACAGGGGATCGGGTTGAATAACAAACGAGAATCACCTGAGTACTAATTAGGTGGCTATTTAAGCTCCGATCTCCCTGCGAAGTATTGCCTCTATCTCTGAGCCTTACTGAGCGTTTTGTTGTTCTGATTGCCTTTCTGGATTTCGATTTTTGCTGCACGTTTCTCTCGTTTTGACCTTGCCTCTATACATTGCTCTTTTGCCAGTATTTGAACCCTGACTGCTTTACTACTACAAGATTGCCTAGCCCTATATGTTCTGTGTAGTGTTTTGTTTTGCTAGCGTCCGGTTTCTGGTTTTGTGTCAGTGCGTCGTTTGTTTAAATAAACTTTCTTTTGAAACTTCCGCGCTCGTCTGCGACCCAGTATGTCACAAGATTATATAAGCCATTCCACCGAATGGGTGCCATTTCCATCCTCAAGGTATTACATGTAACCATTATTAATGCAATTAACTGTGAAAACATTTTATTGTTAAAATGTTAAATACAACATTTATTGTTTTATTGTTAACCCTAACCTTAACCCTATTGCAAATTTAAGAACAATAATTTAAAACCCCAGGGAACAGCTACCTAGATCACTGAAAAATAGCATTTGCTAATTGCTCCTGGTCTCTTAACATTAAACTTTACAATGAAATACATATTAAAATCCTTCTGAAATACAACATTGTTGTGTTACTCCATATCCCATGCTTTAAATATTTATTTTCATAATAAATCTATAATATTTTACTTTAAAATACACATTTTAGTTAAGTGCCCAGTTTTTCAGTCCTGTTATCCTAACATGCTGTAGCCCTACTTCTGAAAATTATGGAGCATACGATAAGTCACATGTTCCATAGAAGGCTGTATCACCTGAATCTTCTAAGGACCATGAAATGACCAAAAAGTAAGTTCTCTCTTACTATCCTCTAGCCTAAATTACTTTAAATGTTATTTGTTTATTGTAAAAAATAGAATTTTTGGTAAATTATTAGAAGCTGCCCAGTGCAATTAGTATGGATAAATACATTTTATGTATTTGCTAATTAGGTGCTGAAGACTCATATAAAGAGTAACAGGACTGAGTAACAGTGTAACAGGCCCTGCTGCTTCCTTCATGGAAGCAGATTTATTTCAGGGTCTGTAAGGACGGTTGCACGCCTAATTGGTTACAGCTGTCTTAACATTTAAAAGGCGGAAGCGGGATCTGAGAGTCGAGCTGGCATCAACTTGCATTATGAGTAAGGATCGCACACCGCTGCTCCGAGCTCGCAACCGAGTGTTTGGCCTGCAGCAGCTGAGTTAGAGGAGCACCATTAACATCTCTCTTTTCTCTCATTGCAGATTCCTTCTGCTGACGCAAGGCACGTCCTTGCTGGTGTGCTCTTCCCACCCGTTTTGTGTCGCCACATGGAGTTGCATTTTCCACCCATTTGGCAGCGCTGCATGCGCTATTAGGGTGATAGCAAGGTGAGTACACCAGCCTCCCATGCTGTGGCATACAGAGGGAGTTAGGGATAAAGGTACCTCCCTATATGAAGGGAGGGTTGAGTAGAGCCAGGATCCTTGAGGTAAGATAAGTTTAAGGCTGTTAGGGTAGGGACAGTGTTATCCCCCTCTCCTGCCCCATCCATTGCCCCTGCGTGGTCGTCCGGTACGGCGACCAGGTGGAGTGAAACCACACGGCAGTGGCTGAAATGATGCCCCACGATGTGGCCATGCCGGCACCAGCCACACATAAAAGGTCCACGCGGTGAAGCCACCAGAGAATGAGGTAACCCGAAGGCTGGGGTACCACCTCAGGGGCTGTCCCTGCGCCGCCTATCTTACCTCCTCCCTTCTTCTCTACCTGGTGGATCGGAAGGACCCACCAACGGCCACCAGACCTGTCCTTGTCATCCAGTGTGTCCTAGCTTCTGGCGATCTGGGGGTTGTCCGGTAGGCTGTTTTGGTTTTTTTCCTTTCTCTTTTTTTTTAGTCCTTGGTTTTGGTTTTCTTTGATTTATTTTCTGCTGTAAGTTAATAAATCTATCATTGTTCATGAAGCTGTCCTGTGTGTGGGTCCTTTCTTTTACGTCTCACCCCCAAATCATGACAAACCTCCTCTACAAGAGGAACCAAGTAAAAATAAAGCTGCCTGAGATTGGACAGTACTCATTGTTTAAAAACTATAGAAAATTAGGTATAATTTTTAAGAGTTACAACAGTCTAATGGCACCAGTTCAGAGGAGTGACTCATAAAACAATTATTCTATTTTAACTGTTTCTACCTTGTTTGATTAGGAATGGGCAAAAGCTTTTATTCCCTACCTGTCAACCTGAGCCTGTATTCTGCAAAGGCTTTGGCTTTCGGACATGCGCAATCGCGCTCCAGGCGTCATTGCTAATCAGTCTTGCAGATTAGATTCAGCTGTTCTCTCTGTTTTAAAAGTGATCCGTGTGGATTATTCGGCGCCAGGTCATCGTCAGCTATAAGCTGCATTTTGTCTGCCTGGTGAACGGTTTGATCTGCCGTGGCTCGCGCTACCGATATGGTGGCGTTTCTTAAGGGTTTCTATTTTTGATGCTTGGGCACTTTTTTCCTCACTGGGCATGTCCCTAGGCTCGTGCATATATTCCCACACCGATGCGCACAATCACGGGGTGCGATCGTGGGTGCACGCCTCAGTCTCGCTCTCTGGTGCCGGCGAGAGGCGACGGTTGCTTTTCTCTTCTTCCCATGGTTGGTTGGGCAGGTCTCCTGGCTGGAAAAGCATTGCCCACACCTGGTTGCTTCTGTCGTCCCGTGTTAGTCAGACAGGTCTCCCGGCTGTAAAAGCGTTTCCACATCACCTTGGTTGCGTCCTATGCCGGCCCCATGCATCCCAGCCTTTTGAGAGGATTGCCTTTTTGCTTCTTTGTTTTTTTTTTGCCTGCTCTTTATGGTCTCCCTGGGTTCAGCAGCTCTGCCCATTTATCTGGCCCTTGCCTTTGGCCCAAGGAGGATGGGCGTCCCCTCTTGAGCCTCGGTCCTCCCAAGGTTTCTTCCTATTTACTCTCTTAGGGAGTTTTTCCTTGCGGCTGTCGACTCCGGTTTACTCAATTGGGTGGTCTCTAATATATTCAATAAAGGGATTATTTAACTAAGCTGCCCGTGTTTGGGTCCTTCTTTTTCCTCCTTGCCCTCATATCGTGCCAGAATGACCCGGCCAGTTTTGGACCCAGCGGGCAGCTTCAAGCAGCCCTGTGCATTTTTCCTCCCTGCGTTTATTTTTTTGCTTTTTTTTCCCTCTCGCCTATCAGAAACACCCCCCCCCCCCCATTTGCTATATGCATCATTCTCACTTTTTTATTTTTATATGTTTTATTTTTGGCTTCCACACAGAGTAAGTAAAGTTCAGTTCCCTCGCTGGTTGAAAGTACACATTTAATAATGCACGCTTATTTGTTATGTCAGTATTTTTGAAGTTGAAATCAATTTGAATAAAACTAACATTCTTGCGGATTTGCTATTATTCCTATAAAAATATCAACTGCCTTTCTCAGTAGGCATGCACACATGGCAATCATAAGCTTCTTATTGGTGTTTTCATTTCCTTTTCACCCCTATTTTTAACTTTTATTTTTTTTTTTACTTTTTTCTTTCTGCACAACAACTAGCTGCTCTTTCTACATCCGGTGTTATAATTAGCACAACTGTATCACACAGTTCATGCGCAAAAACAGACTGCACTTACTGGCACAGGTTTTCATTATGATATAGACAGTATGTGCGGAATACTAAACTCAAATAAAGTAAAGCATGCATCGTACACGGCATATATATACAGGTGCACGAATACACTTTTTCACTCACTTGGTTAGTTAGTTTAATTATGAGCACACTTAGATTTGTCACCTGGAATGTGCGTGGAGTTGGTACCAGAGAAAAGAGATTGAAAGCTCTAAATTGGATAACAGAATTAAAGGCAGACATTGTGCTCCTACAGGAGACTCATATCCCTAAAATGATAGATGATGCATTTACCTCACCACAGTTCCCTCATGTGTATTCAGCTGGCTATAATTCTAAGCAAAGGGGGGTAGCCATACTAGCCATACTGATAAATAGGAAAGTACATTATACCATTAAAAACAATATTATGGATCCAGAAGGCATATTTATTATAGTCAGTTTGTCTATTCAAAATATGAACATATGCATTGCTAGTGTATATGGTCCAAACGTTGACAATCCCTCCTTCTTTCATAACCTCTTTACTTCATTCTCTGATCACTCAGATACTTCACTTATAATAGGAGGGGACCTCAACCTGGTGTTTAACCCTGAACTTGACAGGCTTAGAAATGCAGGAGGCACTAGGAGTTGGCGATCTAAAGAAACTCTCAAACAGTATATGACAGCTTTTGGTCTTTGTGATGCTTGGCATTTATATCACCCGAATCTTAAGGAATATACTTTTCATTCGTCAGTACATCGTTCATACTCTCGGTTGGACCACTTTTTGATTATCAGCACCAAAGTTAAGGATATTACAAATATAGAAATTCACCCTATCACTGTTAGCGATCATGCACCAGTCTCACTCACTCTAAATAATACAAAGGTCACACCTAAAAACAGAAACTGGAGATTTAATCTATCATTACTTCAAGAATTTGTAGATTTTTTCAAAAAAGACTGGGCAATATACTGTATATAGAAGATAATGACTCTCCAGAGATCTCACCATGTCTTCTCTGGGAGGCAGGAAAAAGCAGTCATGAGAATTAAAATAATAACTTACTCCTCACACAAGAAAAGTTTAGAAAATTCACTGGAATTGGAACAAAAAATTAAAGCATTAGAAGCTGAATATGCAACCACATTACAAGAGTGCACCTTGAAGGAATTAAAACTGAAATTAAATGAAATAATTGAGAAAATCACAGTTTCTGGTGCATAGACTCAGATTGAAGAATTTTGATTATAGTAATAAATCTGGCAGATTTATAGCCAACCAAGTAAAGCCGAATAAGGAAAAAACAACTACCTTTTCGGTAAAAGATTCAGAGGGAAATATTCTCCTGTGACAGCATATTGGCACAGACGAACGCGGAATGGAAAATATTGCATGGGAGGCAGAAGCTTAAATAGCAAACGGGTCTCAATATTCAGGTGAGACTCGTTTGCTAATCAAACCACTCTCCCATGCTGCGCTGATGCCTTCCTTTGAGATCGCCTGGGAGGCTTGGAGCATTGTGTGACAGTACTCCCTCTCAAAGAGTCCGTGACGGTAACAGAACGAGGCCGCCCATGATGAATACCGCCTACCTCCGCCAAACCTCCTCTGAAGGAGCCCAGAGGCCGACCTCTCAGGTGAGGAGCAGGTCTCTCGGGATGATGGGCGTGAAAATCGGTGACCAGGCCGAGGTCCAGAACATCACTGGCTGAGACCCAGCTCCGCTCCTCGGGACCATAGCCCTCCCAATTGATGAGGTGCTGGATTTGGCCCCCCGCCTTCTGGAGTCCAGTATCTGGTGAACGGCATAGACAGGTGTGCCCTCCAGGTCCAGAGGAGGCAGCAGCATCTCTCCAGGCGACAACTCGTCCAGGGGGCCTGGGATGACTGGCTTAAGGAGGGAGACATGGAACATGTTAGATACCCAGTACTCGGTTGGCAAATTAAGCTTAAAATTGAGGTCGTTGATCTTTTTGATAATGACAAAAGGACCCAAATATTTAGCTCCAAGTTTCTTTTTTCCCTCCCTGAGCCTGAAATCCCGGGTGGAGAGCCAGACTCTATTGCCACATCGAAAGGCAGGGTTGTTAGACCTATGGCAGTCTGCCTGTGCTTTCTGTCTCTCCACAGCTCTCTCGGTGTGTTGATGTATTGCTCCCAAACTTGCTCACTCCGCTGTATCCACTCATCCACCGCCGGGATGTTGGTGACCACCCCTGACCATGGTGCAAGAGGTGGTTGAAAGCTGAGGATACATTGGAAGGGGGTTATACCTGTGGAGGCATTACGCAAAGAATTCTGGGCGATTTCTGCCCATATTAGATATTTAGACCAATCACTGTGGTTATTACCAGAAAAATAATTCATAGAAATTTGCTCACCTCTTGGTTTTCCTTCTCACACTGGCTGTTGGACTGGGGGTGGTAACCTGACGTCAAATTAATCATGACCCCCAGATGTTCACAGAATGCTGCCCACACCCTGGAGGGGAACTGAGACCCCCTGTCAGACATAATCTGTTCAGGAATACCGAAATTGCGAAAGATTTGTTCATACATTACTTGGGCAGTCTCCCATGCCATAGGTAAGCCTCTAAAAGGGATGAATCTTCTGGCCTTCGAAAAACGGTCCACAAACTTGATAATATTGGTGAATCCCTCCGACTCGGGGAGATCCGTGATGAAGTCGACCTCAATGTGTGACCAAGAGCGTGACGGGATGGGCAGAGGGTGAAGCTTACCCGCGGGCAGGGTCTTGGGAGTCTTACTCTCTGCACAGACGGAGCAGGATGCAAAGAATATATGGATGTCTCTGTGCATGGACTCCCACCAGTAGTGTTGAGCAATAAGTTGCTGAGTACGTGCCTCTCCTGGGTGACCCGCTGCCACAGAAGGGTGAGCCCAAGTGATTAAAGCTGCAAGGTGAGGAGAGTGAACGTATAATTTGTTCTTAGGACATTGCTTGGATGCCGGTTGCTCTCTGATGGACTTAGCGATCCGTCAATCAAGGTACCATTGTATAGAGCTGACGAAAACAGAGTTGGGCAAAATGGTCTCTGGAAGCTTGCGGTTCAGACTCCCTCTCCTCCTGATGAAACTCGACAGGGCATCCGCCTTAACATTTTTAGACCCAGGCCGATAAGTTATATTAAAATTGAACCATGCAAAGAAGAGCGACCAACAGGCCTGACGAGAGTTAATTCTCTTGGCTCCTTTGAGGTATTCAGGTTCTTGTGGTCAGTTAGGACCAAAAATGGGAACCTGGCCCCCTCGAGCCAGTGGTGTCACTCCTCCAACGCCAATTTAATGGATAGTAGCTCCCTATGCCCAATGACATAATTACGTTCAGCTGGGGATAATTTGCGGGAAAAAACGGCTTTCAGGTATAGCTTCTCTGGCTTACCATGGTGTTGAGACAGTAAGGCCCCAACTCCGACCTCAGAGGCATCCACCTTGACGACAAACGGGCGTTCAGGGTTGGGATGGTGGAGAATGGGGGCCGAGGTGAATGCTTGCTTGGGGGCTCTGAAGGCAGCTTCAGTCTGAGAGTTCCATTTCAGCTTGCGTGGATTACCTCATAACAGAGTCGTTAAGGGAGCTGCCACCAGATTGCCGTTAGATATGAAACGGCAGTAAAAGTTCGCAAACCCCAGGAACTGCTGTAGGTTCTTCACTGACACCAGAGTGGGCCACTGGGTAACCACCTCCACCTTCTGATCCTCCATGAAAATGCCCCCAGTGCTGATATGGTATCCTAAAAAAGAGATTGATTGAGCATGAAATTCACACTTGTCAGTCTTCATGAATAGGCTGTTCTTTAGCAATCTCTTGAAGACTGTGCGGACATGTCGCACATGGCTCTGAAAGTCGGCAGAGTAAATGAGGATATTGTCTATGTAGGCGATAGCAAACCTGTCCAGCATGTCCCTGATGGAAAAACTGAAAAACCAAAGGGGCAACTGATAACCCAAAGGGCATGACCAGATATTCATAATGGCCCCTATTGGTGATGAAGGTGGTCTTCCACTCATCCCCCTTTCTGATTCTAATCAGATTGTATATGCTGCGGAGGTCGAGTTTGGTGAAGAACCTGGCTCCTCTCAGTTGTTCGAGTGCTGCAGGAACTAATGGCAAAGGGTAAGGATATTTGCAAGAAATGTTGTTTATGTCCCGGTAGTCCATGCATGGACGAGGGTTCCATCCTTCTTTTTGACAAAGAAGAACCCCGTCACTACCGGGGACCTGAATGGACGAATGAAGCCCTGCTTCAAGGCCTCGTCCACGTATTAAGACATGGCCTTCTCCTCCTGCTGTGATAGGGGGTAAATACATGCCTTGGGTAGGACCGCTCCCTCCATGAACTCAATAGAGCAATCATAAGGCCTGTGGGGTGGCGGTGAAGTGGCACGGGACTTACTGAACACCTCCCGAAGGTCATGGTACTCAGCTGGAATGGTGGTCTCTGAGGTCTCTGCCGTAATATCAGTGGACGTAGCGTTGAGTTGAAGTCTCTGCCGCCTGAGACATGTGGAGTGACAAGAGCTCGACCAGCTGAGGATCTCCTAGTCCCTCCAGGAGATGTTGGGGTTATGGAGCTGCAACCAAGGGAGCCCCAGAATGACGGCGAGTTCAGAATGCTTGAGAATGAAGAGTTGAATGTTCTCGTTGTGGCAGGTGCAGGCCTCCAGACGAATGGGTGTGGTGATCTGGGTGACTCCCTCCTGAGCTAGCAGAGCTCCATCGACCACCGCCACCTCCATCCTCCACTCTAATGTCTCTGTGGGGATGTGGAGTTTTTGGACGACTTCTTGGGAGATAAAGTTCCCCTCTGCTCTGGAGTCAATGAGGGCTAGAAAGACAGAGCACACAGAAGCACAGTACATTCTCACAGGTAAGAAAAATGACTTCCTAACCAACTCGTCTGTGGGCAGACTCACCACATTAGCATGTAAAGAGAACTTCACATGCTTTCCAGGAGTTGGAGCCCAAATCTGGCTCAGACGAGCCTGGCAATCGATCAAGAATGTGCTCTGGTGGATCCGCAGAATAAGCACCTTGCCTCTCGAAGAGGTGCCTGAAGATCCCTGGGTTGGAGCCTGGTCGAGTCACACTGCATAGCTTCTAGACACTCCCCAGGCTCCGGGCAGGGAACCTCCATGCTGGTAGACTTTGCTTGGCTGGGAAACCTCCGGTGATGCAGATGGTCCAGTCTGATGGCCATATTGATGAGCTCGTCCAAGGAGAGCTTGTCATCTTGGCAGGCCAGCTCCATCAGGATCTCAGTGTTAAATCTATTACAGAAGGCTACCAGTAGAGCAGGCTCGTTCAAACCGCTACCTGCTGCTAAGGCATTGTAAGGCAAACTCAGCCACCGATTGTCTGCCCTGATGTAAGAAGGACAGTCTCTCTCCAGCGCTTCTGCCCTCGCTTGGGTGATCAAATACAAGTCGGAACTTGCGCTTGAAGTCAGGGTACATGAGGTTTCTAACAGAGTTCCAAGTGGCTGTGGCCCATTGTAAAGCTGTGCTGGTAAGTCTAGATATAACAAACGCTATCTTGGCCTTATTGGAGCCTGGGGCCGAACAGTCAAAATGCAACGCGCACTGAAGGAGGAAGCTTGCACAAGCGTCGGGCTGACCATCATAATATTGGGGTTTACTCATGGAATAAGCATCCTCCCCATGAACGTTTAGCTTCTGGAGAGAGTTGGAGAGCTGAGAGAAGTCTTGCCACTGCTGTGCTTGGCCCTGTTCAAGCTGTTGCATGGTCTGGGTAACTTGTGTTACAGCAGCATCATGTTCACCCAGAGTTAGGTTTTGTGCTTCTACGACCTGTTGGAAGGAGCACGCTTCCACCATCTGCTGTTGAAGCGGCGAAGTATTCTGTGACAGCATATTGGCACAGATGAACGCGGAATGGAAAATAAACGTTTATTTACACAAACGACGCACAAGATGAAGAACCGAAAATGAGACGCAAACCAAACAAACACTACAAAGAACATACAGGGCTCAGGCTAACTCGAAGTCGACAGGCAAGGTAAACACCGGCAGATATATACAATAGAGAGAGGCAAAAGGCAGATTCGAAAGGCAGGCAAAAAGGTCAATAATCCAATGATAGCAAATCCACAAAAAACGCTCGGTAAGGCACACTGTAAAAGAGGCAATACTTCGTGAACTCGCACGGGAAGCGAAAGCTTAAATAGCAAATGGGTCTCAATATTCAGGTGAGACTCATTTGTTAATCAAGCCACTCTCCCGTGCTGCGCTGACGCCTCCCGGCAGTGTATGAAGGGAACTGCAGTTCCTTTGAGATTGCGTGGGAGGCTTGGAGCATTGTGTGACATGACCCACACGAAATAAACAACACCTTTAGAAATTTATCAAAATTTATATAGATCATAGATTGAGCCATCAGATGCAGATATTTATGAATTTCTTAATAATATAAATCTTCCAAAACTACAGGATGAGCAAGTCACGGCTTTAGACTCACCCATTTCCACGGCTGAACTAAATGATGCCCTTCAACATATGGTGACCCAACAGAATTTTATAAGGAGTTCTGGACTACATTAGAGCCCCTGTTTTATAGGATGGTATGTCATATTAAGAACACCGGTGAATTATCTTCAAACTTAAATTCCGCTATATTAGTCTGTTACTTAAGCAGGGCAAAGACCCCACTCTCCCATCTAGTTATCACCCTATTTCATTAATAAATACAGACATTAAAATAATATGCAAAGCTTTAGCTAAAAGACTGGAAAAAATCACCCCATTTATAATACATCATGATCAGACAGG
>JAVSBU010039008.1:0-14353 GCA_033118015.1 Loricariichthys derbyi
TAAAGAGAAACACAGTGGAGATCTTTTTTCTTTTGTTCTTTATTTTTTTTCTTTAATGCTTCTGGCTGTGGACAGATCAGCCAGCAGTGCATTACCGCCACCTACTGACTGAGTGCTGTTGTGAGACCGAACCATGATTCGGCTGAACCTAGTCCCAGGCCTCAACGCGACAAATTTGAGCAAGAGCAATGAAATTTTTCTTGTCGAAATGCATCAAGAAGGTACTTGATTTCTATGTATGTATTGCCCATTAAAAACCTCTAGCGATCGACCACGAATGCAGGAGAGCATCTCTGAATGCCATGTTCAAAATCACTTAAATCACCTTTCTTCCCCATTGTGCTGTGAATCTGAGCAGCTAAATGTGTTTTTGACGGCCAAGCTGCCTCTTGACTGGCTTTTCAAACCCAGTCCTTATAGGCATGGTGATATATAATTCATATATGATCTTTAGAGGCCGCCGTGCCGGTGTGCGGTCCGTCCTTAAGGGATTATGGGCTAATCCTGTGCAGCGGATACAGGGCCATATTAATAATAGCCTGTCGGAATTCGAAGGTGTTGGTCTCGCGTTTTTGTGCGTTTAGAACCGTTTTGTCGAAGTTCGACTCCCTCTCTCCATTTTGCCTTGCCAGAGCCGCGGCGCGTTTCTTTTCATACGTGGGAGACTTGTTGCGCGATGACGCTCCTCCTGAATGCGTTCAGGCTCGCTCCGTGTTGGGTGCTGCTTATTCTGTGCTTGTACGCCCACTTCGAACACCAGTCTTCATTTCTGTCTCTCTCCCTTCCCTCCTCTCACGCTTTGTGCACATAGCTAGGCAGGCTTGACTTTGAGCTGCTCCCACCCACACACACACACACACACACACACACACACACACACACACACACACACACACACACACACACAGTACTGCTTAACAACACAATGACATCCAGAATTGAGTTTGTGTGCCTGTGTGTGTGTGTGTGTGTGTGTGTGTGCGCGCGTGCGTGCGTGCATCGAAAAGTGCAATCAGAAGCATCTACATCATGAGTGAACATATCAGTGGTGTAAATGATAGGTTACTGTGTCTGTGTCTAAAAGCAATTATGGTGTTAAGCGAGCCTTATTCCTGCTGTTCCCATACCCTGCAAAACATCTGTAATATTTTAAAGCTGTAACCTTCCATTGTAATAAGTCAAGCCATATTTATTTCTATAGCGCTTTTTACAGCAGAGCATTGTCCCAAAGCAGCTTTACAAATAGCTTTACAAATACTATGTATAGGAGAGATCATTTTATCGTCTACACTACTTCCCGAGTGTGTTCGCGACATTTTGTCACTGCCAATCTGATTGAGCCATCCCCTCCTGCTGGACGATGACGATTGGGACGTGGAGCTGTTCCTGTGCTTTTTCAGTGGAACAACTGTAATATTCCAACACCACAACCTGGAGTATGGAAAAGAAAGAGCGTCCGCCCAACACCGACCCAACAGAGGTGCAGACAGACCCTGCTGATGACCCAAGGCCGTGTCATGAACATGACTACTGCACTAGTACTGAGCCTGCAGTGGCTGATATCGCCCTAAATGCAAACGAAGAGCTACGTGAGGAGGTATCAAGGATCCGAAAACAAATCGAGGATTTAACCGTCAGCAGCAAGTTCAGTTTGGAGCGGTTTTCTGCCTCTGATGAGGACATATGATTCTTTAAACTATGTCTGACCCAGTAGGCTCAGTTGTGTTGAACTACCTTTTGAACATGTTCAACAGAACTTTGAACGTGTGGTTTTAATCAGTCCTACTCTCAGCTGATGTGGAGTATCTGTTTTCTTCACA
Organism: Loricariichthys derbyi; assembly: GCA_033118015.1. Classification (NCBI taxonomy): domain Eukaryota; kingdom Metazoa; phylum Chordata; class Actinopteri; order Siluriformes; family Loricariidae; genus Loricariichthys; species Loricariichthys derbyi. Next base: position 1,821 of record JAVSBU010039008.1, read on the forward strand.
GATCTGTAGCAGTGAGCCCTCACTGTTATCTCGTTAGCCTGATTTTTTTCTGATACTTCCATTAGAAATAAAAACACGTTAAATAGGTATTTCTAGTACCAGAACTGTTTTTTCATGACTAAAAAACAACAGTCATGTCACTAGACTGCTGCCTCAGGCTAGCTAGAATTTAGCAGAAGGATTTACCTTCAAATTTGCAGAGGTAGGATGAAACGTAGAACTTGAAACCTTTTTCAAGTTTACTCTGCGGCGTTGTACTTGATGCTCTGACGATACGACGAACATCTTTAACGGTAAACTTCAGTAATTCCAAAAGTCACCTTGTGAACTGCATAGACTCAGCCATAACACCGGCACTTCCACATAATGACCGGAAACATCGTACCATCCTTACACCAAACGAGGACGTGATGCATGCACAGAGCCTATTCAGAGGCAACAGTGGCAAGGAAAAACTCCCCAAGTGTTATGAAGAGGAAACCTTGTGAAGACTCAAAAAAGGGTCTCGACCTCATTGGACAGCTTCAATGTTAAATGTAAGAATTAAACTAGGTTACCAAATAACTAGGTTTAAAAATACTGAAGGTAGATATTACAATTTTAAAGAGAGCGAATAAAGAAAACATACTTATTAACCGGTAATGTTTTGAGAATAAAGGTAATTTTATTCTCGGAATTAAGTCATGATATTTTAAGAAAAAAATTCATAATAGTTTAGAGTATAAAAGTAATTTTGGGAGTTAAGTCGTGATATTTTGAGAATAAAAGTAATTTTATTTTTGGAATTAAGTCATGATATTTTGAGAATAAAAGTCATTTTATTTTATTAAATAAGTTGTGATATTTTTGGAATAAAGTCGTAATATTTTTGGGAATTAAGTCATGATATTTTGAGAATAAAATCAGAATATTTTGAGAAAAAAAGTCGTTTTATTTTTGGAATTAAGTCATGATATTTTAAGATTAAAATCATAATATTTTTGAGAAAAAAATCATTTTATTTTGGGAATTAAGTTGTGATAATTTTAGAGTGAAGTCATACTATTTTGGGAATTAAGTCGTGATATTTTGAGAATAAAATCAGAATATTTTGAGAATAGAAGTTGTTTTATTTTAGGAATTAAGTCTTGATATTTTAAGATTAAAGTCATGATATTTTTGAGAATTAAAATAATTTTATTTTAGGAATTAAGTTGTGATATTTTAAGAATAAAGTAAAACTAGTTTTGAGAATAAAATCATACTATTTTGTGAATTAAGTCATGATATTTTGAGAATAAAATCAGAATATTTTGAGACTAAAAGTCGTTTTATTTTCGGAATTAAGTCATGATATTTTAAGATTAAAGTCATGATATTTTTGAGAATAAAAATAATTTTATTTTAGCAATTAAGTTGTGATATTTTAAGAATAATGTAAAACTATTTTTGAGAATAAAGTCATACAAATTTGGGAATTAAGTTGTGATATTTTGAGAATACAATCAGAATATTTTGAGAATAAAAGTTGTTTTATTTTGGGAATTAAGTCGTGATATTTTCAGAATAGTCAGAATTTATTTTTTCTTTACCTTTTTTCTCAAAATAAGTAATATATTCTCATTGTTATCGAGGTACGTTGTTAAAAGTACTTTTCCTTAAAACATGATTTTATTTTTGAAATCCAAACACATTTTTTCCATTGTCCATGTCGTACGACGTAAACAACATGGACTAAATGACCTTGTGGTCCCATTGCCTTCTCTGTGTTGTTTAGAGGATGATCAAACTTTAATGTCCTTACTAGGCTCTCAGAGTTATTAAGCACTTCAGATGTTTTTAAAGACATCATGTCCATCTCACTCTGCCCCTGTATGGCAGCAGAGGCTCTGCATTAAGAGAATAGAGAGAATCCCTTCAGCCTGTCCGTACTTCTCCTGTTCTCAAGTCCTCAGCTCTGCGTTATTATCGTTTGTTCTGCAGATCACAGCTCTAACCGGCAGCCGTCCTTCAAAACATATTTTATTTTCTATAATTAATCCAGCCCTTGCAGCTTGGAGGTCGGAGCCTGCTGGATACGGCAGGTAGTATTGACCTGGGCCCAAAGCCTGGTCTGGTGCCTTCGCCAAACCCTGCCACGTCCTGGCTGGCGTACGGGTTTGAGGTGTGTCCCTGCCTATACATAGTCAATTCCAGGTAGGCTCCGGTAACATTTTTATTCATTTTGAAACTGTAGATGCTTCAGCGCTTCGGGGAGGTTTCTGGGGAGAAGAGCGGCACTGCTCAAGCTTCCAGAGCTCAAACCCGTTAACGTAGGCGCCGAACCAAAAAGCGCTCACACTGTGCAACAGAAATGCATTTAAATCTGCACTGTCATGTTAGCAAAGAAAGTCAGCTATACTGTCAATTATTAAGGTTTTAAAATGCAGACGGTTTGTGAGCAAGTGACTGATGATTCATGACTTAGACAGGGATTTATTTTCAGCCACAAAGAGGTTACAGGCCTCAGTTATATAAAACTGGAAAAAAAGTGAGATTATGATACATAATAGCAAACTAAACACAAACACAATTTCATCTGAATCCTGCGCTGTGGGATCTTCATCTGCTTCAACCAACTTTAAATAAAAGTGAAATTTGTAACATAAATAATTCAGAAAAAAGATCCTTTTCGTAAATTTTTTAACATTTTTTAACATAAGATCACTGACTCTGATTTTCATTCATAGCATACAAAAAAGCTTTTTTTCAACTTTCCTTTTACTGAAAGCTCTGTTATTGCTAAAGAGCCGTAGCAGGAGCTGCTGGTTTATGCCTGGCCGTGGCCATGTGCTGTTTCAAACGTCTTATTAATTTCTGAATGTTTTTGAAGATGTTTCTCCACTGTGTACTTTCCCCATGCACAGCAAACATCATTCACTGATGTAGCCTCCTTCCACACTGAAGTCCCAAACAGATCCCTACCTCCTCATTAGTATCCCTGCTCCCTCATTACTATTGTGCAGTTATGCCTTGGGAGAGAATATTAAATGGTAAAGCAAGTAAAGATTGATTTATATAGCCCTTAGAGTGACACGAATCAATCCCAAAGCGCTGGACAAATCCACAAAGCACATTAAGCAGAAGTGACTTTACACACATAAAAACAGATTACAGCAGCACTTAGAGTAGCCCTAACATTCAGCCCATCAATTTCAATTATCCAAACGTCAACTCGTACACACAAAGCAGCAGTAAAAACTCAAAATCTAGCATTAACCCTTCATCAACATGCTTCAGCCCCGATCTCATAATCAATCCGGCGAGCAGCTGAACCGTATTTAAAGCTCCGTACGTCGCCCTTCTGTCCTCACCGTATCATCGAGAGTGAAAATGCTTAAGCGTCCGAGTAGCTCAGAGCCGAGCTCTCAAGTCGACTTAACTTGTTGCAGGAAAAAACATAAATTTTACATCTTTAAGCATCTTTGGGCCTTAAGCGTTGCCTCGCCACAGATGGCACAGAATGTAAAGCAGCTGTTTCTACTGAATTGTATTGTTAGATACACTCGCTACGCTATAGACTGAAGATCACACGTCCAAACCTTGTCTGTAAATGTGAGCAGCTTTTCTAACTCGTCTGCTAGCATCTAACCTGACTTAATAAATTTACTCAATGTCTGATTCTGTAAACTGTCGTAAATAGAGATACACCAAAGTTTGCGTCACCGAATAAAGCTTAAATTACAAAGGTTTGAGCTTGGCATGCTCTAAAATTGTATGTATGACACCTTAATTGTATCTTCAGCTGTGGTTCTCATTCCCTCCTCGCATTCTCTGTTAAAGATGCTGCACCGTACATGGGGCTTCAAACAAGGGCTTTAAATAGGCGAAGATGTGATGAAGGAATTGTGTGACAGGTGAGAGGAATCCGTTCACCAGATGTCTGTGTTTCATAGGTTTTATGGAATCTAGTTTCTTCTCATCCTGTAAATAATGATTTATTCTTACAGTAGAACAGGGATTCATGTGTGGGCCCTTAATAGTTTAATCTTTATTCATAAATCATTCGTAATTGCTTTATGTGGATCTGCTTATCTCTAGCTATGAGTGTGAACGAGTACATGATGGATACTGATGAACTCAGCTGAATAATTTAAATGATTTCACTACAGTTCAGGCATTTCCCAGGATGGTAGCTTATAACCCTCGATTGGATTCAGAAGAATGAGAAAAAAGGCTCTGAAAAGCTCCGGATCCTCCAAGCTCGTAGATTCACTGTAACCCAACCATTAGACTGTCAGTCAGATGCTCAAAATGGCCAAAGTCAAAGCTTCTCTCTGTGCTCACTGAACTGGCGGATTTGAACGTGGGCTTCGAACCAACTGTGCCCAGGTTTGTAGACAGTGTTAATTAACACTGGCAGCTGTTTTTGATTTAGTTTTAGGCTTTAGAATAAAATGTATATTAGTTTTAGTCATAGTTTAATTGTTTAAAAACATTAAAATGTTTAGATTTAGTCAATTAAATTTAAAAATTGCTTAATTTTAGTGATGAATTGTGTAATTTTAGTGATGAAGGCATACCTACTTAACCAGATATCTAATCAGCCAAACACAGGGCAGCAACTCGATGCATTTAGGCATGTAGGCTTTATCAAGACAAGCTGCTGAAGTTCAAACCGAGCATTAGAATGGGGAAGAAAGGTGATTTAAGTGAATTTGAACATGGTATAGTTGTTGCTGGTAGACGGGCTTACCGGAGCATTGAAAGCTTGAAGCATATGGGCCACAACAGCATAGATCAACCAAAATTTATATAGATTATTGGTTATATAGATAAAGATGTTTTTATCATATCCCACATACCTTTTTAGCGGCAGAGACAGTTTGAGCTTCTGCTTTTGTAGCCCATCTGCTTAAAGGTTTGACCTGAGCAGGTCAGGGATTATGTTACTGGATAAAGATAAAATAAATGAGTAATATTAGAATGATGTTAGAAGCAGCTTCAGTTACAAAAAAACAAAATAAACCCACAGTGTGCCCTCTTTAATTGCAGTGGTCGTACCTTTTGGTGTCGTTACAGAGTGTCCTTTCTGATCACAAACCTTCATAACACAGCCTGCTAATTGAGAAAGGCTTTTATTTTTTGACACGGGCAGTATAATTGTACTTAATGAAACCTCACCCCCACAGTTTAATTTCGTTCTGGGGAAAACAAGGCCAGCTTTTTTTTTTTCTCCGCCCGCCTGGATCACGATGCTCGCTGTAAATGCGAATGTCTCTGGGGACATTCTTGTGCGCGCCGATATTTTGCGGCGCGATATGATTAGTCTGTTTTCCTGCTGGATATCTAACCACCCACCTCGATGCTGTTTTCCTCGAACCGATCAGGGAATTGGTGCACAGGGCTTTTGTTATTTTACTTACTGCAGGTTTTAATATTCATACGGATACGCCTCCAAGCTCGAGTCATTATGCAGGGCGACCAAACTCTTTTCTGATGCGCTACAAACACGGCCGTCAGCAGGCCTGCTTATTTCACTGAGGTCGTATTAATAGGTGTTTCGGTTCCTCCTGCCTCCTCTCACTCCTGGAGTGAGAAAGCGAGTGGTTCGACCACATCGAGCATTCAGACATGTTTTATGTTTGTTTTATGTAAGTTGGCTACTCGTCACCTTCTGCCAAGCTGCCGCTGTTGGGTTACTATTGGATTTTACCCTCTCAGCTTAATTCCTAATCATTTTGGGTAAGGGTGCCTGTTAAATGCACACGTTAATTACAGGGCCATGCTATATGCAATGTTGATTGTGTATGATGAAAAATATTCCTTGACGACCTATTCTTCCACCGTGAAAACAAGACGAGGACTAAACAAAAAGAAAACGCACGTTCGGTTCATCTGCAAGTTATAATACATGCAGATCCTCCATCAGTTACCATGGCCCCATCCCAAATCGCGCCCTACATCCTACAGGCTGTAACTACAGCTCACCTTAAACTCTGCTCTTTGGTGATGTCATCAAGAGGAAGAATGGCTTTAAGCATGTGCGTTTGGGACGGAGCCCATTTCTCCTCCTGTATGCTCACTGCACTCTGTAACTTACAGGCTGTAACTACAGCTCACCTTAAACTCTGCTCTTTGGTGACACCAGTAAGAGGAAGAATGACTTTAAGAATGCGCATTTGGGACGGAGCCCATTTCTCTTCTTGTATGCTCACTGCACTCTGTAACTTACAGGCTATAAAACTGCTGTTTTAGTAACATGAACATAATGGAAATCACAAAGTACAGGTCTCAGGGTCAGTCGAACAATCATTATTTCATTATTTCATAATCATTTAATGCTGATAAGTTGTTACATGCAGCTTGTTGCTCTATATTTGTATGGCTCATTTAAACATTTGGTACTGTTATTCTAAATGTTAGCACGGCCCTCTGCGGTCCAAGTACAGTGGGGCTGGAGCTGAAGAACAGCTATTTAGTCTCCCTAAATAGTGCAGTACTAATGAGGGAGTAGGGATATTAATTATGGAGTAGGTATCTATTTCAGACACAGCCTTTTCTTCAGTGTAGAAACTCTTCTTTTGTTTGCAAAATGGGCAGAGCAAATATAAACTGTGGAGGAAAAATCACAGCAACAAATTAATGACATTAAAAACAGCATCACCTTGATAAATATGCAGACTTCAACAAACGGGTTAAAGCTAAAGCTAGCGAGAACGCAGAGACAGGTACAAGCTAGCAGCACCTGCTTTCTTTCTGTAGCAAAGAAGTAGTTTTCATAGTGTAGTGTAGTTGTGAAAAAACGTTTCTGTATTCTGTAATTTATAATTCTTAGACATAAAGTATGTCTGATGCTAGGGGCATTCTTATCTGCTTAATCCTTTACAGGATCGCAAAAGGGTCGGTGCCCAACTTGCAGCATAGAGCGCAAGGCGGTAACAACCCTAGACAGGGTGCCAATTAAAGTTTCAGCACTAGAATAAGTTTCCAAATAAGTCCGGATGTCTGCATCAAATTTAAAACAACACATAGGGTTAAATAAAAAATAATGAATATAGTTAAATCATTTATTTACTTTGGAAGTAGCAATGATTTTGGGCTGTTAAATGATGAGTAAGAGGAGATTTTATTAAATAAGAATTGCAGCGTGTTTATGTTTTCTGATAACTCAAAAAAAAATTCTGATTTCGTCAGTAATCCAATCAACATGTATACATACACTCAATAATCAGATAATGTTAAAGCTCTGGGTTTATGACTTGGGCATTAATCAGATTTCTACTTTGCCTCCAGCCAATAATATCACTGAAATAAACACTGAGTATACACTACGTTTAAGAGTCTCCCACAAAATGTTTGATATTTTTTAGCTGTTGCTGCGTTTAGCTCCAAAGTTACCAGATCCCCAGACATAATTCCGATCCAAGTCTATGTAAATAATCCTGAATGAAGCATCATCAAAGGATCTGGCAACCTTGTTTTTCCCCCTGCTAGACTCTTTGCATGCATGGGACTGACAAAATCTATAGAAATCGTAATATGGGTATACATGGCCTGAGAAATCCAATTACTGGATTAAAATCTGGAGCTCTATATCGGATTTCCTAATTTGATTTCTAAATCGCAGTAGGCTGTGTACGTGACACTTTAATAATCAGATAACTGCAGAAATCAGACAGGCACAAAATACAGTATATTTGGTAAGGAGTATATGAAGTGGTCTACTCTGGTCAGAATCTCATCTCGTTCAAGTCCCCTCTCCAAATGAATAGTCCACCCTAATTTCTTCAGAGGAAGCTGATTCGAGCACAGTGTAGAGCCCTGCACACATAAAGCAGCTGAGCGCTGGGACTGAAGGGATTTTGGAGGGGGAAAGTAGCTTTTTTTTAGGCTGCTTGACTCAGCATGACTTCGTTTTATTCGTGTAATGCTCTTGTATCAGCCGAGGCGAGCAGCAAACTCTGCGTACGCATTTAAAATGGGAAAGTGTTTTTTTATCGGACGGAATGCTTTTTTCCAATTAGTCACCAAAAAAAGAACCTAGCAAGTTTTACCTCTGTATCCAGGGAGATAAAGATGTTAGTAGCATGACGCATTTGATGTAATTTGTCAATATACAGAATTGCATGCACAAGTTACCCTGATCAGGTATAGGATTATGACCACTGACAGGTGAGGTGAATAATGCTGATTTTATCCTCAAAAGTGATGTGTTAGAAGCAGGAAAAATGGGGCAGCATAAGGATTTGAGTTTAACAAGGGACAAATTGTGTCGGCTAAACAACTGGGACAGAGCATCTCCAAAACTGCAGGGTTTCTGCAGTGGTCAGTATCTATCAGAAGTGGTCCAAGAATGGAACAATGCTAAATTGGTCACAGGGTCATGGCGGCCAAGGCTCAGTGACGCACATAGGGAGCGAAGGCGGGCCCGTGTGGCCCGATCCAACAGACGAGGTACTGCAGCTCAGATTGCTGAAGAAGTTAATGCTGGTTCTGATAGAAAGGTGTCAGGATTCAGAGAACGTCGCAGTTTGTTGCATGTGGGACTGCATAGACCAGTCAGGGTGCCCAGGCGGACCCCCATCCAGTGCCGAAAGCACCAACGATGGGCTTGTGAGCATCAGAACTGGATGACGGATCGATGTAACTGCCTGGTCTGCTGAATCATGTGGATGCACTATGGGAAGAAGGCAAAACAGGGTGATGCTTTGGGCTATGTTCTGCTGGGAAACCTTGGGTCCTTTCGTCCTTGTGGGTGTTACTTTGACACGTACCACCTACTTAAACATTTTTTCAGACCATGTGCACCCTTTTTTGGAAACAGTTTATCCCTGATGGCTGTGGCCTCTTTCAGAAGGATAATGTGCCCTGTCATAACGCAAAAATGGTTCAGGAATGGTTTGAGGAGCACAACAATGATTGAGGTGTTGACTAGGCCTCCAAATTCCCCAGAGCTCAATCAAATCGAGCATCTGTGGGATGTGCTGGACAAAGAAGTCCGATCCATGAAGGCTCCACCTTGCAGCTTACAGGAATTAAGTGATCTGCTGCCAAAGATCAAAGGATTTTAAACTTAATGTGAAATTTTATAGGAAGCCAGTGGAGGTTTTGGAGGACTGATGTCACATGGTGATGAGAGCGGCTGTGAGTGAGCAGACAAGCTTCAGAATTCTGAACCGTTTGAAGTTCATGAGGTAATGAAGAGCGAATGTCAGCAAGAAGAGTGTTAATCTAAGTGACTAGAAACAAAAGCGTGAATGAGAGTTTCTGCAGCCCAGTTGGAGAGAGACACTCAAATTCTGGTTAGGTTGTGGAGGTGAAGATAGGAGGTTTTAATGAGGGAACGGACACGATAATCTAGTTTCAAGTGGGAATCAAGCATGAAGCCCAGTTTTTGGACCACAGGGGAGTGAGATTAAGGGAGCCAGCTTTGTTGAGAGTTGATATTGATCCAATAAGAATGTTCTGTCTTATCACTGTTCAGCATTACTGAACTAGATTTCATCTATCTTCTAGGTTCTGAAAAACACAGGTTTAGGTCACCAAGAGGAGGGATTTGGCCCATAAATTAATCTGTCATTTAGCAGATGCCCTTATGTAACTGGCACTAAGCCACCACAGTCCACAGGATTAATGGACTTTTCCATAACTAACCATATTTAAGCTTAATTAACGGTTTTATATTTCCTGACCTTTATTATTTTTTTATTTTCCACTTTCATTAGCAATTACTCTTTTCCAGTGTGAGCTAATAATCAGTGTTTTTTTCTTTCCTAAAAGTGTGGATTGAAGGATTATTAATTTATTTTATGGAGCATTTTACAACATCCCCTTAAGAGTAACAACCACGGATCCAAGCTGACGCTCGCAGAGGAGGATGAAAAAGGTTTTAATGTCGGATGCAATACACAGGACATGACAGAACCAGAGGGAGAATTCAAGAGCACGGGTCAAAAAACCAAAAACAGGCCACAACACAAATAAGAAAAGAGAGCTCGAGATGCACGTTAAGAAGAAGGGCAGGGGGTTCAGGGAAACAGGTTCTGAAAAGGTTCCTCAGAGGTTGGGTTCATATGGACATGACAGCATCATTCATTTGCTGCAGACATTGAACAATTTGTCATCTTTGAGAAATAAGTTTGAGATTATTTGAGCTTTATGGTGGGTCATCCTGCTGGAAGTAGCTATCAGAAGATGGTACACTGTGGGTGCACACAAAGGGGTGCACACGGTCAGCAACAATACTCAGGTGGGGTTTTGGTATTAAGGGGTCGAAAATGTGCCAAGAAAATCACACCTTCACACCACCAGCAATCTGACCCATTGATGTAAGGCAGGATGGATCCACACTTTGATGCTGTTTATGCCAAATTCTGACCTGATCAACCGAACGTCCCAACAGAAATCAAGACTCATAAGACCAGGCCACATTTCTCCAATCTCCTTTTGTCCAGTTTTGGTCAGCCCATCTGAATTCTAGCCTCAGTTGCCTTTTCTTAGCTGACAAGAGGGGCACTTGGTGTGGTCTTCTGCTGCTGTAGCCCATCTGCTTCAAGGTTTGACATATCACGTGTTCAGAGATGCTCTTCTGTTACTGTTTCTTTTCTATCAGCTCAAATCCATCTGCATTCTCCTCTTACCTCTGACATCAACCAGACACCCAGAGTGCTGCCCTCACTGGATATCGAGCGAGATTGGTCATGTGATCATCCACAGATTTCTGGGAATTGTAGTCCTTGGCAGAAAATGTGACATTAATCGTTTACGGATGTTTAGTTTCCAGCCCCAACAAGTCATCCAAGGGTGACGGTGGCTTCTAAAGACCAAGGCTTTAAAAGGGACTCAACATCCTTGTGAGCACCATAAATCGGATGTTATGGAGCTGCAGGCTTAAGCGTCAGTGCGATTTCTGTATTTCTGTGTTGAATTTATTTTGTGTGACAAGGGTTCGTCCTTCCAAAGGGAGGGATTTTCCACTAAAGACAGGAATTACCACTCTTTAAGCTTGAAAATATCTTGAGTACACTCCTAGCTGGCTCGGCAGTAGATCGATTTTGATAATTGAATGTACTTAAGAGACAAAGATGTGTGTGGGATGTTTTTTTTATTCAGAGATGATACAGACAAACAGAGAGTTGTTTTACCATGTATAGGGTGCTTTCTGCTGACCTCAAATTGCGGTGAAAACGTTGGTTTTCTGATTGTCAAGTACAAAAAAGTGCAGAACTCACAGCAAGCCTAGTGAGCGAGCCCAGAGTGATAGTGGCAAGGCAAATCTCCCTAAATAGTCTGAAGAACAAGAATGAGCCTCACGAGGTCTGGGTGTTAGACTTTGGGGATTTTACTGCCATTTTTCCAACACATAACCCCTTGTACAATTTTCGCCAGTAGGTGGTGGATCATTAGTTTAGCCTCAACTCTGTGTGTGTGGTTCTGCAGTGAGCAATGCAGTGTTATTTCAATGCCTAAACACCTCATCATCACCTCTGGATTAAGAGTCCTGTACAGTAGGGTAAGTGAAGAAGGGTAAGCATTGTCAGTGAAGGAGTGAGAGTGATCTGGACTGCGTTCTGAGCCTCATACAGCGTGTGAATGTGTGCAGATGAACGTTCCTGTGTAGCGATTCCCCTTGTTGGCTCAGCCTGTCAAAATCTTTCACTTATGAAATGGAGGCTGTAACCATGGTGATCCAACAAAGAGCTGGAATTCAGGAACTCTACTGTTTAGTGAGCAAGAAAGAAAGAAAGCGAGGGAGGAGGAGATGGAGGGAACGAAAGTGCTCTGTTTGGCTTAACTCGGAATAAGTGACCTAGCCTTGACATTGAAGGACTATAGTGAGCTCTGCTCACACTCATAAAGCCTTCGTCATGTGCCGTAGAACGAGTCTTCAAAATACGGATTTAGCTCTACTTACTTAAATTCATCTCTATACTTTGATATGCGTCTAGTCCAGGGAATATCCAGTTCCCCTGGGCAGCTCTGGAGCTGGTTTAATGGATAATAAATACCATTCAGGTTTAGTCAGTCTTATCCAGAGCGACTTATGACTGACAGTCTTACAGTCTAAACAGGGATTTGCTCAAGAACCCAACAGTGGGAACCTGGCAGAGGTGAGATTTGAACCCTGAATCTTCTGGTCCAAAGTCCAGTGTCTTATTAACAAGAGCAACATCGTAGGAATTTTTTTACAAACAATTCTGAAGGTTGCAAAGTATTGTCTAATTGTTGTATAGGGTTGAGTCCGAATGACGTATTTTTCTAAAAATAGAATGGTCTAAAGCGCATGCGCGCGAAAGCAAGGTTCGTCGGACAAAACGAGGGCTTTTTTTGCGTCCGAAACTCGTCATCAAAACCGCTTAGAAATGGTCACAACAAAGCATTGCAGTTATGGATTATGCGGGAGCGATTTGAGATACTCCCATAAAAATCGTCACGTGTGGACGATCAGAGCTTCACACACAAAAGAGTAAAGAAGGACATTTATATATATGCTCTAAACACTTCATCAGAGAATCAGAGCCTACTGATAAACACCCCGACCCAATACCAGCTACATAATACACCAGAACAGG
>JAVSBU010039102.1:0-22200 GCA_033118015.1 Loricariichthys derbyi
TAACAATAACATAATAATACAAATAATAACAATCATATAATAATAATAATAATAATAATAATAATAATAATAATAATCATAATTATCATTATTATTATTATTATTATTATTATTATTGTTATTATTATTATTATTATCATTATCATTATTATTATTATTATTATTTTATTATTATTTTATTTATTTTTATTATTTGTAATAATTAGTATTATCATTAATAAAAATAATAATATAACAATAACATAATAATACAAATAATAACAATCATATAATAATAATAATAATAATAATAATAATAATAATAATAATAATAATTATCATTATTATTATTATTATATTATTATTATTATTTTATTTATTTTTATTATTTGTAATAATTAGTATTATCATTAATAAAAATAATAATACAACAATAAAATAATAATACAAATAATAACAATCATATAATAATAATAATAATAATAATAATAATAATAATAATAATAATATATTTTAGCGGGGGAAACAGTAGTATAGAAATAATAATTATAAATACTAATAATAACCGTGATAACAATAACAATAATAGCAATAATAATTATACTTACTAGTTGTTATTTTTACTACTTTTACTAATAATAATAATAATTATTATTATTAGTAGTATTATTATGTGTTTTATTTATATATTTTTAAACTCTAGATAAAGGACAAAATCTATAACGGTCAATATTTGTATTTTTTTTTTTTTTGTGAGATAACAAAACGGTAAATATATTTAACAAAGGCAGCAGCTCCTTCGCACCAGTTTAAAATATTTAAAACAGGAACCATAAAAATGGTCAACGTGTTAAAAGACTACAACAAACCTGTATGACATAAAACAGCAGGTTATATGCACTTAAATTAAACTGAAATAAGGGGGAAGCAAATAAAGAATGAAAACTTAGGTTAAAACTTATGATTATGTACTTAATGAGGGGCACCAAGGAAGAACTACAGATCCCATCATGCATTTTGAAATATCTATTTTTTGTCTTGTATTTTTGTGATTTTTATACATAGTTGTTTACATGTTGCTTATTCTGTTCTTTACTGCCTCTGCTGATTAGTGCAAATTTAGGCCACATAATCGCAGAGGGAATTGTGGGTAATGTAGTACCTCACCTGTACTAAAGTCAAACTTCACATCTGATGGCGCAAATTGAATAAGACTTGAATAATTTTAACACTGTGACTAAAACGCTGGTTATCTGTAGAGAAAACACCAAGTACAAACTTGATACATAAATGCATGCTATCAAACTACTCTTAATTAAACAGTTTCATTAAATTATGTGTCATCATATTTCTATTTTATTCGTACAGTAATAACAGTACAATATTGTCCTTTACAACATTAAACTTGGTGAGTTTCCTGTAATAAACATGCATGTCCACTAGGGGGAGCAGGAAGCATTCCAAATGTAAACAATGGCCTCATTGAGGAAGGAAACATTCAGACTTTAATTGATTCCTCATTCCTAAAGCAGGGTTTTCAGCTCTGGATTCATTCCAAAGCTTCTCTCTGTCTGATAAGATCTGCTTCAGGCTTCAGTGAGCAGCTGTGTTTATGTTTCAGTTGTGTTACATTTTATACCTAAGGTTTTATTTCACTTGTGCTGCTGGGCTGAAGGGGCAGCATGGACTAAAGTGCCCCTAATGTATGAGTGTGTGAGTGGATGTGCCCTACAATGAACTGGAACCCTGTCTAGGGTTGTACTTGCCTTGTGCCCTGTGTCACCGGCTTTCCTGGAAAGGATTAAACAGTTAAGTTAAAGCAGATAAACAGGCGCTCATCTGTTCACCACTTCTAATAACTATTATACACAGTGTGTTTCAATCATTTAAATTTACCCCAAATCTGTCATAAAACCCCTTAATGTGACTTTTTATTTGCACTCTGGACTGGTATCAACAGATATCATTACAATTCACAATAAATTACACAATATTATGTAATTATCATATCACTATTGATGATAATTAAGACTTATTTATGTAAATGAAAAATTAGCTGTAATAAGTAAAATAATATTCCTTGTAATAAACCTTGCTTTACACTAGGTGTGCTGTGTTTGGTTTGTAGTCTAAAAAAGTTGAGTCTTTGTCTCATCTGATCTTAAAACTGGGACTAATAAATGTGACACTTCTCTAGGAGAAGATTCGTCCTTGTGTCCCTGCCATACAGACCAGCTTTGTCTACAGCTTGTGAGATTGTTGTCACGTGTTGTCACAACCTTCTTGTCCATAGTCCTGTACCATAACAGCATAACAGTGACTCCATTACTGGTATGCTTTCTATCTTCTTCCTTACTCCTAATAATCAATAGAACCTGAGCAGGGCCGTGCTCCCAAAAAAATGAGCACTCACTCCATTTCTTTCTTTTCTTTTTTCTTTTTTTTTGTGGTTTTGGGTTTGGATTCCTAATCGTAAGGATATGAGTCGGGCCCTTGAGTGAGTCCCTTAATCCTTAACTGCTCAGCTCAGTTGTAAGCTGCTTTGGTTAAATGTGTCTGTAAACATTAAGATTTGGCCCGTTTTCATATGTACATGGTTTATTAGTAACGGTTTCCTTTATGATGCCATTTCTTAGCTAAGCAGAATAAGCACTTTGTCTTACGAGGGAAATATTTGGGTCTCGGTTTAACCTGCTCTTGTTTGAATCCACATCCTTCAGAGCTTCAGGAAAGGAGCTGAGGGAAGCAGGCTTGAGCCAAAACAAGCTATCAGTGAAGCCACCAATCAGACGTCTGCTTCTCGTCCCTCACTCAGCTCCTTCTCCTCCTCCTCATCCTCCTCTGTTCTGGGCTGGTAGCCATGCAGACTCGGCACAGCCTCCCCCGAGGTACCGACCTGCACGGCCTGCTGGGAAACGTCCACACTGTGCATGAGGAACACTTAAATAAAGGAGCATAAAATCATGCAGATATAAACCAGCAGCTTTGGGTAACAGTTGATGAAATAATTTG
The DNA here is from genome assembly GCA_033118015.1 of Loricariichthys derbyi. NCBI lineage: Eukaryota > Metazoa > Chordata > Actinopteri > Siluriformes > Loricariidae > Loricariichthys > Loricariichthys derbyi. Next base: position 2,992 of record JAVSBU010039102.1, read on the forward strand.
AGCTCAGTGATTTTGACCGTGACATGTTTACCAGTTCCAGAATCCATTTGAGTATTAATGTCTTCAGACCGCTGGAGTCCTGGGATTTACACGCACTGTGACCTCTAGACTTTCAGAAGGGTGTGATAAAAAAAATCCAGCGAGCGGCGGCTCTGATTTGGGAAATGCCTTGTTGATGAGAGGCATCAATAGAGAATGATTTGTGCTGACAGAAAGGCCTCGGATAAAGAAAAGCAGCTTTTAATGAACAACCTTGAGGCGGGTGGGCTACAACAGCATTATTATATATTACATTAAACAGTGTTTATTGTTTAGCATTGTTCTTAGGGCGACTTCAGGCTTGGCGGCTCAGGCGGATGGAAATAATGGTGTTAGGGTCCTGGGTTCGATCCCCAGTAACATTGTGTCTGCAGAAAACCCAAACCACTTGATGTGTACACCTAGTGCAGGTCCAGAGCCTGGATAAATAAAAAGGGGTGCGTCAGGTGTAAACCCTGTACCACACATATGCAGTGATACAGTAACCTAGTGGTTAAGGTGCTGAATGGAACTATGGAAGCAGAAAGTCCAGGGTTCAGATCCCACATCTGCCAAGTTGCCACTGTTGGGTCCCTGAGCAAGTCCCTTAACCCAAAATTACTCGGATACTAAAATTGTTTCAGTGGTAAATCACTCTGAATAAGAGCATCTGCTAAATTATATAAATGTAAATGCATGTGGTGCCCCCTAATGGGAGTAGCTGGAACTGCTAATAAACACAATATACGTACGTAAAAAACTAATAAGAATTTTGCTTTCTTGATTCACTAAATAAAAACGGATACATTCAGCACGGTAAAAGAAGGCGTAACACTGAACTTGGAACGTGCGGATAAAAGCTGGCGTTTTTGTCTCAGGACTCGACGCTCATTATGAATGTAGTTTGTAGCTAACGCTGGGTATTAAGCGTTTGTACAGTTTGAGAGTGAAAGCCTGGATGAAATGGAAGCCTGAATCCTGTGTTGTTTCTTTCCTTTCCCTCTGTTTTCGTCTCTTCCTCCCCTCAGCGTTTCTGCGGTCAGGTTTAAAATAGGCCGCATTCTGCTCAGCTCTGGGTTCTGTTTCGGACTGCGATGGTTAAATCGTCTCTACCCTGCCATTTGTGGCCAGAAACGGCATTTTTCCCCTTTTAGTCATCAGAGCGGTGCCAGCGAGCAGCTCCTGTAGCACACGGCTCTGTTTTTACAGAAACAGGACGTTTTATCAGCTGTACAAGCAAACGGCTGCTGAAACGGCAGTATTTCACATGAAGGGGGCTCCTGTTCCTGTGGAAATGTTTGATCTATGGTCTCAGGCTGACGTTTTGGGCAAACCTGCTCACATTCTGTTAGGAAAAAACCTTTGATAAATGTTGGAACACATTCAACACGCGGTTTGTCGTGTGCTAAAGTTCAGGCAACGCCAAAATTTCATACGGCCTCGGGACCTAATGGGTTTGTTTATGGTTCAGTTACATTTGCTGACATAACATATTTAAGGCTCTTGGGTGGAGTAGAGGTCTAACACGCTAGCCACTATCGCAGGAACCTGGGTTTGAGTCCTGTTGATGTCTTTCAGTCAGGTCAGGTGTCATATACACGTCATATACAGACACAATTGGCCTGGTCTGTTGATGAAGAACAAAAACTCCTGCCAATCCCATGTTAGACTGCTGTCCCATCCAGGGTGCGGCTAGGCATCACTACAACAGGGTCTTGGGTTCGAGTCCCATCCCAAACTCTGCCTGTGTGTAGTTTGCATGTTCTCTCCATTAACGAGTTATAGAGTCTCTGATTCTCTACATGACTTGTTCTTCACAGGGTTGCCAGATCCACCCTTTGAGATTTTAACAGCATTCTTTCGTTTCTTTCTCATGGTTGCCAGATTCTTAACGTTATTAGATTTCTACCTCTGGAATGCTGAATCCTTGCTAGGGTTTCCAGGTCCTTTTGGAAGTTTAGAACTTCCAGGAGCTATCTTTCTGTTTCACTTCCTTTCCAAGTCCTGTCGGTTTATTTCAGATCCTGGCTCGGGTAGCTGGGTAACGCAGTGGTTAGTGCTGGTGACCCACAGCTCCAGAGACTTGGGTTCAAGTCCTGGTGCATTATCTAGTTGTCTGGAGTTTGCAGTTTCCAGGTACTCCAAAGATGAGGTAGGTTAATTGGTGTCTCTAAAGTGTTCACATGTGAGTGTGTGCCCTCAGGCATCCTGTTGAGGATCAGGTCCCACCTTACACCCTGTGCTGCCAGTCAGATCCTAGCTCCTTAAATGTTATTAAGCATGTGAGTGAGTTTAAAAAACTCAGGCAACATATTGATGTAATACGCTAACTTAGTACCGCTGTGACCCAGGTTCGAGTCACCAGACCCCCCCACCCAAATAATGTATTTTAATTAATAATCATTAATAAATATCCCCATTAGCAGGGTGTTTTGCTTTAGACTGAAGCGGGTTATTGACTTGCATCAGCAGCCAAATTCAACGAGGAAATGAAAAATGAGATGGAGCGTTTGTGAGAAAGCTGTGAAGAGAGAGAGAGGTAAATGAGGATCTGTGGTGAGAGAGAATGTGCACTATTGTATCACTCCTTAAAGGTGACACAAAGGGCGCCGTGGTTAGGGGGGAATGGGGGTCGTTTGGGACAGGGCCAAGGAATGTGGGTCTTGAATGATTGTGCTTCATTCCTAAGAACCTCTCTGGCAACCAAGCATAAACAACAGCTAAAGAGAGAGACTGGGTCTCTGATTCTCTACATTTTTCCTCTACCTCAGGGTTGCCAGATCCTGCCTTTTAATTTCCGCCAGGATTAACTGATCTTTAAAATTATTTGTTTTATCTGGTGGTTGCCAAATTCTTTAAGTTTTTACAGTTCTGTCTCTAGAATTCCAGATCCATTTGGCTCTTTATAGTCTTTCTATTCACGGTGTTGCCAGGTCCTCCATGTGTCTGGAATCCTACCTTAAGGCCAGGGGTCCCAGATCCGTTTGATTCGTTCTGTTAAATATCAGAGCATACAGCTTCATTCAGTTTCACCTTAGGGTTGCCAGGTCCTGTTTATTTAAATCTATCGCATGTTTGCCAGTTTCCCTGGTTTCAGTGGTCCAATCCATCTGGTTCCTTCTGTTCCATATCATGGTTGCCAGGTCCTCATTGTTCTCTCGATTATCCTGTTCTTAGAGTTTATTTTAATGATCAAATCACCAGGGTTTTCTCCTCCATCAACTGAGACTTGAAATATAAATATTGTAGGATTGAAAGAAGCTACAGGATTTGGCAACACCTGAAAAAGATAAAAAGATTTGAAAACCAATCAGTAAAGGAAGAGAGAGGATCTGGATAGGCATAGGTGAGATTCAAAGAGCTAAAGATTCTGAGAACCCAGCTGTAGAAGAGCAGGACTATAGACCGAGCTGTAGCTCAGATCACCTGAGAATCCAGGGAATTAAAATAATTTATAGACTCTTCAGGTGATCTGGTAACTCTCTTATTGAAGTGAAAGACCATAGCTGAGAACTGGGTCTAAAGAGCTCTGAGCAATTTGAGGACCTAGAGAATGATCTGGCGAAACCTGAGCTGAAAAATGTGAGGTCTAAAGAACCCAGAGGATATGGCAACCCAGACCAGAACGAGTCTGAAGAATCCAGTCAGCCTGATGTAGAACAGTAACAGTGACAAAGAAGCCATGGGATACAAATGGTAGAACGAACGTAGAAGATATGGCAACCCAAAGGCAGACCTGGAAAAAAAGGATCAGATCTGTCAAGATGTGCAAAAACAAGAAAGATCCGGTAACCTGTAGACAGAGCGTGTTATAAATTAGCAATGGGCCATAAATGAGGGTCAGATAGAAGATCTGGCAACTTTTAGAGAGACCCAGTTAGGAGTAGCCAAATGAGAGAGTTATATCTGGCAACCCATAGTTAAACCCTTAGGTATTTGAGGACCCAGATAATGAATTTGACTCCTTAGATGTGTAAAGCTGTTAAAAGTTAGCAAAGCAGGCATAGTGTAAGCCACCTGGCAATCCAGAGAAAAATCTAAGCTCTTATAGCACTTGGTAAACTTGAAGTAGGCCGGAGCGATCTGGCAACCGTAGTCTAGTAACGGAAGAGGTGCGGGATCTGGCAACCAGGTGAAGCCAATCCCTCTGCACTGTAATGGTTTAGTGGTTTCACCGAGAAGCGCAGACGCTGTACGGCCGATTTTGGCGCAGTTAAAGGAAAAGAAAGAGAAGCGAGAGGTTTGGGGGAAGCAGAATAACGTGAAGGTTCAGATTAAAGGACGAAGGAAGTGGATTTGTACTGGGTTTTGAGAGGTTCTGGCTCGGATGATCAACCTGTTGGATTTAAGGAGACGGAGCTGCTGCTGGTTCCCACTGTGGATGTGATGCTGGATATTTAAGGCTCCACAGGCCCCGCTCATTACAGGTGAGTCCTGGGCTTCAGGTAACCGGGTCTCCACGCTGGAGAACTTTGGATCCAGTGCCAGTTTAGACCAGCAGGTAAAAGGTTCATTTGGTGGCGCGAGAGCAGATCCGGTTCCACCTTTACCTCAGGATAACTTTGTTCAGCTGTAGGTTTGTTTAGTTTAATGATGAATAAAAGCTCGGTTTGATTCTTCATCACTTCATTCCAGCCCTGAAAGGTTCTTTAGAACCGAGTGCAGAACCAACCCAGAGAGAAGAAGATCTACTTTAACAGCATGTGAAGCTTCTCTATAAGACCTTCAACTTAAAGCTCCTTTTTAATCTGATTTTACCCCAAACCTTTAGTGATTGTAGGTTTCTACCAAACTCTAGAAACGAAGAACTGTTTTTCTCAAACTTTTCTAAGCTCTTTGGAGTCCAAAAGCCAATTTAAATTCCAAATATAACCATGTTTTCTGAAAACTGTATTAAGAACTTTAACTTTGTACTGTGGCTCACATCTAAAATAGCAAATCTGGACCATAGAAGCTTCTACCAGATGTTCAGAGGTGGATCACTGGTTCGGGTTCTGGGTTACAGGTCCAAAGGATGGGGTACTGAGTCACTACCGGTCCTTTGAGCATGGTACTGACCTCCTTTGAGGTTTGATCATGACTTGGTTAGCTGAGATGTGCAAAGAAAAAAGTATTCAGTGTCTGTTTACAGGAACCTTTTCTGTGTTGAGTTCTGCTTAGAACCTTCCCCTGACTGGTATGAACTCTAATAACTAAAAACCCAGTCCACGTTTCCAAATGAACTGGAGCAAGGTTCTTAACAGGTTCATACATGGAAAAATTGAGGGTTCCCAAATAGGTACAAATGGGAGAACTTGTTTAAGTCATATTTGGAACCTGTGGGTGGAACCATGTCAGTCTTAAAGTTCTTCTGAAATTGGTTCTCTTTACTTTAAAGAGCTTTACATGGAGCGTGGTCTGTTTTTTATGTTCTGCTTTGAAACACTAATGGTTCCCCCATATGGACGAACTGGAGAACATGTTAGGGTGCTATCAGGATTTTTAAGACGTTGAGGTTCTTTGTTAAAATGCCTTTCCTATATACAGATTTACTTGGTACCTTGTTTTTATGGTCTACTTAAAAATGTTAAGGTTTTATAGAACCATTCTGGCTGCTTCTTGGAACTTGCATTTCAAAGGCTGTAAGTTAAACTATTACCATAACTGGTTTCTGAAGCAGCTTTTGCAGTTTCAGTGGCTTTCTAAAGTTGGTAGCATCTTATTGGTGGTAGCGTTCCAGATAAAAAAAACGCTTTAACATGGGATATGTCAAAGAACCTTGTTAGAAGAGGTTATAAGTTAAAGGACCCGCTGAAAGAATGGTTTCTTTGCTGCTTCAAAGCCTTGCTAAAAAGTTCAGATGGTCTTTCCGTGGAGGGTTTGGTCAAACCTTTGGCACATAGGGACAAACTGAAGAACTGTTTTTGTGGAACCTGTTCTGGAACCAAATTTCAAGGTTCTTTGTGGGTTAAAATGCTTTAGGATAGGAATGTTAAGGGACCACAGAAGAACAAGTATGGTTGCTATCAGAAACCCATTTTTCAAAGATTGTAGGTCAAATAGTTACTAATCTAAAAATCCTCTAATGAAAAAGGGAAACACTATCTTAAAATAACTTTTAAAAGGGGTTTTATATTTATAAGGGGTTTCTTTATTTGGTCCCAGATCCCCTTCAGGTTCTAAAGGGGTTTTACATGGAAGACTTACTTTGTTTTAGTAGCCTTAAAAACAACAAAACATTTGTTCTAATACTGCAGGAAAAACATTTAATCTCTGTCATCTGAAACAGTTCCATCTTGTTAGGTGTTTTTTTTTAATGGACACTTATTTGGTGTTTTACTAATAAAGATACAGAATGAGTGTTTCAGGAGCCAGTTTTTCTAAGATTTTAGATGGAAACACATCAGCATTAGAAATCATTAGCTTCATAAAGAGGTTTTATGTGGAACCGCTTCTGTTTGAGTCAAACGTCGGACCTCGGTTCCCCAAGGGACAAACCAGAGAACCTTTTTAAAATCTGTAGTCAACCATATCATCTAAAAAAATAAAAGGTTCTTCTCATTTAAAAATTGGCTTTTCAAATACATTTATGGAATTGTTTTCAGTCCTGAATCTAAAAAGTCTGCTGTAGTTCTTTACATTTGGTTAGCAAAATCTCACCAGCGTTAAACGTCTCATGAATTTTGGCTTGTGAAAGAATCATATTGTGTTTTACCCACATGAGCTGGGTTATTGTCTTCCTGGTGCTTCTAATCCTCTCTACACCCAGATCAGTGCAGTTGGTGTGATTTTTAATCCAGCTGCACTTCCAGTTTTTCATTAACCAGGTTTACATTTGTCTTTAGCAAGCTCTCCTGAACGTGTCAGTATTTACGTAGCATGACGTTCCACTTTTAAAAAATCGGGTAGGGCGGGCGAACCTTAACCCTCGTCTGTTTGATTCATTATTGGATCAGGAAGTTCACTTGTAGGTCAAAACCTAGATGTTTTTACATGTTCAGTTTGTCTGTGCTCCTGGAAAACCAAAGCTGTTCCTAAATAACCCTAATTGTTGTTAAACGTTCCTCACATTCCTCCTGTAGTGGAACTGTTCTTCCAAAACACCAGTGGGCTGAAACCAAAACCTGAGGGTGAACTTGTGATCATCTTCCTGACCTTTTAAAGGCATGGATTTGGCAGAATACTGGAGGTTGTTGGATGATGTAGAAAATGAATGATCTCAGAAGGAAATTTTTCATCCTAGCAAAAGCTATGAACTATAAGAGGAACTGTACTGCTGAATGCAACCATTAAAGGTGCCAAAAGGAACCTTTTAGATATAAATTGTGGTGCTTTAATAGAAAACTAAAGCTAAACAAAGCTCAAGCTGTCACACAATCACATTTTTTTTACTTGAATAAATATTGGTTGTATTAATTTAGCAACAGACCGACCAATTAAGGATGTTCACATTAAGGTCTCAAAAGACGACACCCACTTTTTTTTAGCTCAGGAATGTTGAAGCACCTTCAGATTGGTTCCTGATTTCCAGATAAGATTTGGGTTTAATGATAATGTTGTGCAGCGTTTGGTTATTATATAAGTTCATGCTGCTTTGTATTTATTGTTTAGATGGTTTGATTTGATATCAAACTTTTAATGGTCCTGACAACAAATCCTTGTTGAGAAAATTAGCAAAAACTAAAAATGCCCTCCTGAGACCTGAGTAAAAATTTCCTCGTCAATATGATCAACTTTGTCTGGAAATTCTTAGTCTTTAGAAACTTCGTGTTTAGAATATTCCAGAAATATCTATCTCTCTCTTATATTTTATCTTATTTGTTTCTTAAAAGGTCAGTCATTAGTTGGTAGTCTAAACCATCCATCATTCTCATGCTTTGACTTATTAGTGCTGTTTAATATCCGTCTAATTAACATCTGTTCTCTTTGCCTTATGCATATCTAACTCACGTCTGAATGACAGAAAAGAGAATCACAGTCTTAAAGGCAGAAAACATGCTGACGTTCCACTGTAGTTTTCTTTTTGGTAAGTGTTTAGAGTTATTTTAAGGATTAAAAGTAGCGTACAGTACTAAATGTTATCACGTTGTTTTAATTAATATTATTGGTTAAAACCAAGGTGTCTTAAGTACAATGCGACTATAGTAACGTCCCTGTTTCACAAAACGTAAAACGGACCTTAAACTGCCCACACCTCAATTCATCGACTATTTAAAGCCGTTACTATTGATCGGAACAGCGTTGATTTTTTCAATTTTGGGTTTAGTCCCTGAACCAGAACCGAGTCCGCACGAAGACTTTCTGCCTTAAATAGTCAGGAATAAGGCAGCGTAACGTCATTTACATCTCGGACGCAGTGCAAGTTTCAGTTTCTGTTTTAGTACAACTTCAAGCAAGAGCGTAGATTTATCTGCTAGCATTTCGTTTGTTGAATGTTACGCTGCAGAATATTGTGAACTGCATGCATTAAATTATTTAAACCTTTGGGAACCAAGGCAGTGCCCCTGATGAGGTGCTAGTTGTTGTTGTCGTCCTTGGACAGTTCTCTGTATGAACTCTGACATCGCTGTCAGGCTGCGTTTGCATATTTTCTCTCCTAAAGGCTTAAAGGTGACGCGTACGTGACGTTTGGTGAGATGTTTGCGTGCGTGGTTCTTCTCAGGAGCTTCATAAGTAATGCAGCGGTGTAGAAATCAGTTCAGTGTGGCACAGAAACCCTCGAAACAGGAAACAACCTGCAGGTAAAGAAAGGAATGCAGTGACGACGGTGGGGTTATTATTATTGTTGTTATTATTAGAGAGGCCTTTTATTATGTAGCTAACATGCCAGTGTTTGTACAGTAACGGTACACACTCTTATAGCATAATGGGTGGAGTTTGTGTGTGTGTGTGTGTGTGTGTGTGTGTGTGTGTGTGTGTGTGTGTAGGCAGGGGTGGGAGATCTGCCAAATACACACAACAAGATTTTAAAACTAATTTGCAACCAAATATTTCTATGCACTTATATAGATGTAGAGAAAACACACGTTCTAGTGCAGCCTTAAACTGAATTAGGTTTAAGGGGTGCAATAACACCAAAATTGAAAAGTGAGAGTACTGTCTTTTATGTGACAGGGTAGCACACAAACTAGTAAACCAATGAAACTACAGAATCAAATCTCAACCTGCACATGTTATAAGTGCACCAGAAAATATTGCACTGTCACGTAAAAGGCAAATCTCACAACGTAAATGTTTGCGAGAGAGAGAGAGAGAGGGAGAGAGAGATGAATTTTGTTTTGGGCTGATGGTACTTAATAAAGTCATTTATATAGGGACTTAAGTGCCTGTGTCAAAGTAGGTACTTTTCTTGGAGCTCTTAGAATAGAAGTGTTCATACTGGTGGTGTGAATGCAGTCCAAAAAGGCCTTAGAACAAATTTAGGCCGCCTCAGGTGGAGGTTCCTCCCAAATTAGTTCCTAAGGCTGTTTGGTGTGAGCGTCTAAGGCTAAACTAAAGATGACCTTTTTGCTACGTATCAGGACCGGTTCTCTAACAGACGCCTTCGTCGTTGACGTTTAATTGGCGCCGTTTTTGGCTGCCACTTGTTGTGCCAACTGTCTTTCGCTGTATTCTTTTGGGTACTTTGATTTGAGGTTTCAGTTTTTAGCTTGGTGTGGTCAAAATGTTCTGAAGAAGTTTCGTTTTTATGTCTTATCCCACATATCTGCTACTCTTGAGCGAATTGTTTGGATCATTTCCCATGTAGTTTGCTTTTGAGCGGTGATTTCCACACACTGTCACGTTATTTAACTGGCTGCTTTAATGGGCTCGGGTCTCCATGGTTACTTCAACAATAAGCCCTGATTCCCAGTTGGCATTCCAGTTCATCTCAGAGACATCAGATAAGGTCTGAGCTCTAACATTGCGTTATAAAGTTTGTTTTTGGAGAGCAGGGCAGAACATTGATGAACTGACATGTTGTGCTATTAAAGCACCATGTTGAGAGTCATTGAGATGTTCAGTTCTGCCACCGCTGGTTATGAAGATTACAGTCCTGTCTGCTTCACATTATGAACCTGTTGTTAGCAGTGAAATAACAGATTAGCATTAGAAAGGGTGTCTGCATACTTTTGCCTGCGTATACTGACACTGAGATGTCCTGACACTTAATAATGGCCTTTCTACCAATGATACGGCTCTGTGTTCCACAAAACAGTCCTTCCAAATGAGAGACCAAACGTAGTGGTGGACACGACCTTCTTGGACTCAGTTCAGACCAAGCTAGTCGTGATTCAGTGGACGGGCTTGGACGTGGCCGAGTGGAGGTTTGAGGCCTTGTTTTGCACTGAATCAGCACTTTTGGGAACGCACACGCAGCCAAGTTTCTCTCTCAGCGGTTTTGTAGTCATCTATAGCAAACAAGCAGGAACCTGAAACGTTCATCATCGTCAACGTGGTCCTCGTTAGCGGTCGTCCGAGCCGGCGGTGTGGCCTCGTGTTTTGCTCTGTGCAGGTTTTGGATCCAGTGCTGATGTAAATACGCTCGCCGAGGAAATGCCAGGAATCTGCTGCTCGTCTGATTTGGCTTTGTAACCTAATAAAATAAAGTAGAAATCTAATAATCCAGAAAGATGTTTGTACAGTAGATTATGCTTGGTGCTGTTCAGTCCTAAACATTCCTTACATTTAGGAGGCTTTTGCTGCGAGCCGTTTGGATTCATTAGGCCCGGATTTGATTTACTGAGATTCTTAGAGGAAGGAACTGAAGCGGCACTGTAGTTAAAACTGCTTGATGTGCTTCAGTCACAGCTTTACTTGATTAGAGCTGTCTGTTCTATTTTAAGTAATTTTTTGCATCCAGTATTTAACAAACTGTGCAGAACAAAAGATGTCAGTTGGTGTCCGTAGAACTGCAGGAAGTGTGTTAATTAATCATATATTTAACGTAAAGTGTGAGGGAGAAGCACCTTTATGAGCACTTTAATGAGTTCCTCCTTCCAGTAGGAACTGTAAATCTGTGCCATGAAGAACTAAGGCGGTTCTGAAGGCAGAAGGGGGTCCGATTTGGAAACGTAAATGAGACAAACAGATCTACCTTTCAGTTTCAGGTTATAGTTCAAAATGTTGGATGTTTATTTCAGTGCGTTGCTCCTAATTAGCGAGTTCCTTAGTTTGTACTATTTTTAGGTTTATCAGCTGGAATTTGTATATGTTGTTCAGTAGAGATAAGCTGAATAAACAATAGCGTGTGAATCTGAACACACCCTTAAATTGACCGGTTTGGCTGCTGCACTCATTTACACTAATGCATTATCTGTATTAAGCTAAATAGCTTCCTTATTTCTATGATCCACGGGGGTTCCTCTGATATCTGAATTGCACTTTGAGATAAGATAACATGGTTTTATTGTGACTTCCTGAATGATTTAAGAGCCGGCCAGTCTTTAGTAGCTGTACTTCGTTTTTAAGACGTCTAAAGTCATTTCTCAGCTTACTGTAATTGTAGCATTCAAAGCGTAGAACGATGTAGCTGTTAATCCCTTATTTGTCAAATCTATCGTCGTCCAAAAAGAGAGCACAGTCTGTATTTTGCCCGATGTTGATGAGCTGCTCTGAGATTACCGGGGTTAGGTGTGTGTTTTGTTGAGACGTTAGGTGTTGGCACATCCAAAGCAGCTGAAGGGGTAGCTCTGGTCTCTCTGGGCTTTCCTGAAGATGCTAATGAGCACCATGGTGAAATATCTCACACTGGAAATCCTCTCCTGAGATCAGCCTCTCCTGGTTAAAACCCCTCTCGTGGTGCTATTAAGAGACAAATGCAGCTCCTCAAACAAACTCCGATCCCCAGCAGGTGATGGGTACAAGTCGGGCATGAAAAACATCTTCCTGCGATTGGAATACTTCATTGCCTTGATTCAGATGTAGTTCTCCTGCTCACCACTAGAGGCAAATACTGCCTAATGCACTTTTATATGGTTTGTTCCACAGCGTTTGTATCGTAGCTTTATAAGCCGTCTTTACTTTAAGGAGTTACAGAGCTTTAAACATGTGCTTACTGTTAGTGCCAATATGTATGGTACAGTCTTGGGCCAAAGTTTTGGTACCCCATTTAAACACTACATTACATTTAAATATATTTTATTTAGACGCCCTTATCCAGAGCAACTTAGAATTTATACAGTCTTACAAGCAATTATGTATTAAGGGTTTTGCTCAAGGACCCAACAGTGACAGGTTAGCAGAGGTGGGATTTGAACCCTGAAACTTCTGGTTCACAGTACAATACTTTAACCGCTAGGCTACCACAGTCCCACCCTATGTTTATCCTGGTTTTAGGGTCACTGGAAGGGGTTGAAGACTCTCCTGGAATTTGTGTATAGTAGACCCCCACCTGTTTGCGGTTCAGCATTCGCGAATTCACCCATTCGTGGAATTTTCTCTGGAACGTATCTACTTGTTATTCAATGAAAAATCCACACATTCGCGTTTTGTTCCGTAGAACATGTGCTCGTTATTTGAGGGTTTCCATGAGCCGTTTTAAAGGCATATCCCAAATCCTACTGCTACTGGCGTCCTGTAGATGGCGCAACAGTTGAGTGCGTGCATGTTAACTCTAATACTCGAATGCGTTTGGCTAGCATTCAGATGGTTCTACCAGGTGGGCTCATTGATTGATACATAACGCAGTGATGCGAAGCTGAACCACGCCCACGCGTGGTTGGATTTGACCATCAAAATAGGGACTTATAAGCACTTTTGGGGGGGTCACAAGTATAGGTGAATTTGCGCTAATCACGGGAGGTTCTGGTCCCTGACCCCTGTGATTACGGGGGGTTTACTGTACAGTGCCTGGGTGTAATGTGTTTTTCTATGGCAGGTTCTTATTCTTATAGTGTGAGATATTGACAGAAAAACAAGGGATATGTCGATATTTACTGGGATTTTATCGATAATTAGTCGATACTTTGCCGGTCTACATCTTGTGTCTATACCTGATTTTGCACTGTGTTTCTGTAATTGGTGACAGTATTTGATATTGCTTTACCATCTTTTGCTTTTCCTATCGTAAGGTTTGCCGAGTGTGTTTGTGTGCTGGTTTAATTTGTCATAAGCTTCATATTCTGCATGGTGATGGGGGAAATAAATTCGCTCTCGAGCCGTCTTTTCAAAGCCTGTCCACGTCTAAATCTAACCACGTAGACTGTGATGCTGGTGGTGTCTGTATTTTGGCTCCTGGTGCAATTTGTTCTTTCATTTTTAACATCAGTCCTGCACTTTGTTATAACGCTTATGGCAATACTGAATTAATAAAAGCGGAGGGTGTCGGTAGAGGCAAGAAGCTGTTCAGGGCTCCATCTACAGTGGAATTTCATTTTATAGAGTGAGTTATGGATTAACATGCCTCCTATACTATTACAGCTAGGACTCTGAGAGCTACTGAGAGCTTCCTGATTGAACGTCCAGCGATGAGGGGAACCAAACGCAATGTTTTGTCCCCCAGATTTAGCTAAACTTTTGCCTAATACTGTAAGTCATCTGTTCCAGCTGCATTTGGAGTGTGCCTGCTGTTTATTTTAACATAATCTCACCTTCTAGTTGCATTGCTGTAGAATCAGCCGAGATATGCTGCAATGTTCTAATGAGATTTGCTTTATGAGCTTCTACTCTGCTGCTGCTGATGGAACAAGCTCAAACTTGATCATCTTTTCTTCTCTGATCGGTTCACGCCGCTTTCTGACCTGGAACACAAACGGGCGAGCGCACACACACACACACACACACACACACACACACACACACTTCGTGTTTAGACAGATGTAGCAACGGGCTACATTTTTTTTGCAAAGCCAGTTAGAAACGATTAAAGGTGAGTCAGAGGAATGAGTCACTTTAACATCGGAGGGGTTAGAGGAATAAAGCAACATTTGAACCTTGTGTTCTGTGTGTGTGTGTGTGTGTGTGTGTGTGTGTGTGTGTGTGTGTGTGTGTGTGTGTGTGTGTGTGTGTTTTCTCTATCCAGGCTATAACAATATGAAGAACCAAAAAAACTAGAATACTTAAGACTTAATTTTTCCTGCTTACTAATCCTATTTTTATTCTTCTTCTTATTGTTATTATTATTATTACTGAGTTTTATTTGCCCTTCATTATTGTTCTTAACTAATAACGCCAAAACCATGTTTTGCCTTTTAGCAGAATTCTGCTCTGATAGAAAACCTTGTAATTAAATCACAGGATGAAATTTGAGTGGGCCGTGTAGGTCGAGGTTAGATGATAATTCGAACGTGATCTTATCCCTTAATGTCCTGGTGGACGTTGACGGGTTAAATTAGGGCTGGGCAACGTTAGATTGTGAGCGAGCGAATCTACATTAGGAGTCAGATCTGATTTGACGTGGCGTCGGTATATTCCTCTGGTCCAGCGTATTTTGAGATTGTTTGGCAACTTTGGATGAGGTGAGAACTGGAGGGTAAAACATTTAATAAGTTATATGGAACTGATTTGGATTTTGGATAAAGACATCTGCTAAATACTGTAAAGAACCTGAGCAGTGCCTTAAAAAGGAAGCACCCCAAAGAATACAGGGAAAGTCAGAGAACCACGTGTGAGTGCGGCGACCTGAAACGGCACCAAAACATCGGCAGAAACATCGCTGATTTCTGCAGCTGTGGATTCAATATCCAAAAAAACAGGTAAAAACGAGATGAGAATCCATAATTAGCAACGTCATATTATTACGATGTTGCAAATTAACATGCAGATATTTGCATATATTCTCATACTGGCACTGCAGATCCAGTAGATTTGTTCCAAACCTCTGCAGTGGTTCTTTAAGCAGATTCATGAGAGTTTGAGAGGAGCAAAGGAGGAGCCAGTGTTTGTGCTTTTTTTTTTCTCTCTCTCTTTTTTTGCAGATTGTTTTTAAACCTCATGAGTCATGCAGTGTGAGAAGTCGAAGTCTGTGCTGTGAACTTCGCACGAGAGTTATTTAGGTAGTCGTTTATCATTTCCAGCACATGCTGCCAATTCTAAACATGGACAAGTGTGTATTTTTTTGTTTTTTTGGTTTTTTTAAAAAAGCCCGGCTGCTGTGTTGTTTAGGTTTTGTGGAAGCTGTGTGTAAATAGTTGTGATTCAGATGCAGTTGGATGTTTTTCGTATGTGTGGAACACAGAACTGTTTATAAACAGGATTTACTAACCTGCACAGGTCTGTTTTTGTGGTCGTTTGTGTTTATTTTTTAGCTCAAACAAAGTAAGATGTCTTGATGTTGTTGTGTTTTTTTTTTGTTTGTTTTAACAATATAAACATGCAAGATCAAAAAGATGATGTAATTAAATTTTTGATGTATACACAGTAATTAATCGGCCATATAAATGGTCACCACCCTGGTGGTGAGGCTGTGAACTGCCAGTGATTTTTGGGGGAAATTTTTTAAGCTCTGGTTTTAAATGTTTTTTGAACATTTTGGAAGAAACCTTTAAACAAACAAACTCCACTGGGGTAAGAACTTATTTAAAGCCACTTAATTATGTCAGTGCAGCTGAAGAACTTTTCAGAGTTGATGTTGTGATTGGAAAATCTTTTCAAAACCGTTTTTAAAAAGCCCAGTCTTTTAATAATAAATATAATCGTTTATTAAAATTAATGTCAGAAGTCGTCGTGGATACAAAACGTTTGAGACGCCATAAAAATGAAAAATGTGTGGCTAAAAAGGGTTGAAATTAATGTGAAATGACAAGATGGGAAGAAAACTTAGGATCATTGTAAATATGTCAATATGAATGGAAAATTTAAAATGTTTGCAGACCGGCCAGTGCTGATTAAAACTTTTTTTAAGTGGACTGGAGTAAGGGAACTAATGTAGTGGAAGATGTTGTGGTTTAGCTGCTCCACTTTTCCTGGCGCTCGGCGCTTGAGGCTCGTTGTACAGGCCATGGAACCGTTTTAAAAAATCGCAAATGATTTTAGCAGCTCCGCCTACACGAGGACGAAACGACATCGCCATAAGTCTCTTGGAAATTTCTTGTTCTTTTTCTTTCTTTTTTTTCCCCCCTTTGAAAGATTAGAGAGCTTCTGCAGGAAATCTGGTACTGAGAGGAATAGCAGAACGTTCTCAGATCATCTGGAGGAGAGATTTGAAGTGTGTGTACAGAAGCGGATTTAGTCCTGAGGGCTTACTGATCCTGGGACTTGCTTCTTCATGCAGGAAGTTCACACACCTAACTCACCCACGCTCATGTAGGACAGCTTCCAAGGTGTGATGTAATAAAACGTTCTACATGTGCTATTGTTACTCGCTTAATAGCTTTTTAAAGCTGCGTTTAAACTTTATGACCCTCGTAGAACAACCAAGAGGCCAGTGGTGACTTTGATGGACAGACGTCTTTATGGCTGAGATCGGTTTGTTCTGTGGATCAGTCTCATGAGCTGTACACAAAGCTGATCTCTAAGGCTATGAAAAGGGAAGAAGGCTTTTCTGGATAAGGGCCTCGTTTGTGATTCTGATGCCATGTAACCCAAAATTTTATGGACTGAAATCCAGTGGCAACAACAAAACATTACCCTAAATTCATCATACGTACTGTGAAGCATGGTGGTGACCCTTTGCTAAACAGCTGAAGATTGGACATGACATAATGATCCTAAACGTGGTTTTTTAAGGACAGGAAGGTGAATGTCCTTGAGAGGCCAAGTTAGAGCCCGGACCTAAATCTGATGGAAAAATCCATGGATGGACTGAGTGACTGACCCCCTTTGGCATCCATACACCCAGAATGACACTTGCAGGTAAATAATAATGTTTACAGGTTTTTAGATAATGGTGATTCCCTAAAATACTGCCCTAAGCAATAGAGAGATTTTTCCAGGGGGAATAAATTTGAAGGAGATTTTTTTTTTTTTTTTTTTTTAAACCTAAATATGAAGAGAAGTTGGTTATAGATTCCGCACCCCCCTCGTTAGCACAACCTTTGACCCTTATTGTATCAGAGGCTTAGAGAGGAATGTGTCCCTCAGTGGTCTGTCATTATCAGGGGAACCCTACGTTAAGCTCTGTTATAGTGCAGAGGGTAAAATCTGACCTGGATTCTCCCACCAAAAACGAGTCACTTGTTGTATACAGATCAATTAACGTTAATTTTGTGTTCACTTTCTAAGCGAACTTTAAAGAGGAATCTTCTTTAGCGCTTGTTGTTCACACCACAAGTCCTTTGTCACATTGATTTATGGGTAGTGTAGTCATTTTTGTTTTGTTGTTTAAGAAAAAACCCGAAGCAAGGATGTGTGGAGGAGGAAGATGTTCTTCGTTCGGTTCGTTTTGGGTCCGAGTTTAAAGAAACCACGATTTTGTGGTCCGAGTCCACTTCAGATGCTGAAATGCCTATAGCTGTTAGACAGGCCTGTAAGGGTTGCCTTTTTGAAGAGTGATTTGGATGATCACCCTACCAGCTTCCCCTTCCTCGAGACACAACCGAACCTGTCTGCATGTGCGGCTGGAAAATCCCATCAGGATTCGAGCCCAGCGTTTTCTCTCTCTCTCTCTCAGTAAATCGTCTGACTCCACATTTCATCTGTACGTTGTTGTAATCCGACTCGTTTTTTGCCGGGTCGGATGTAATCTCTTAATCCCGTCCCTGTCTGTTCTGCTCTCGCCTCCCGCTGCTCTGGATGTGCACGGGGATCTAAACGTTTTTCCAAAGCGATGGCAGGAGAGCGCTGGAACACGCCAGGGATCTCAGAGACAGGATGTTGATGCTGCATGCGGATCTGTGAGTGATTGGAAACGGATTAAATGCGGAGTCTGATTACACAACACGATGAGAGGAAAAAAAGCTTGCAAATGACAGGAAAATGGAGTGGCGATGCCGTGCTGTCTGCATTAAAATTCTTCCCTTCTGTAATCTTAGAACTGAGCCGTGAGGTCAGGGGTTCAATCCCAGCCCATGATTACTTCCAGTATGGACTGGAGTGGACTGCTCTGAGTTCTACTGTAACTCCCACTGGGGAAATGAGCAGGATTTCAGAAGGAGTGTCAGTTTGCATTATATTAAAAGCAGTCAAACGACTTTCAATAAGATTCTTACTCGACAACTTGGCAAAAACAAACCAGAATTTATTTGCACTCCATAAAACGGTGGGTGACGCTAAACAAAAAACTGGCTTCCTCCATGCAAGAAGCTACAGCTATGATCCTCCAGATCACTAGAATAATGATCCAAATGATGTCCTGATTGGCACTGATCAGGAGGTTGATGGTTCAAGTCCCGAGCAGCTAATCTGCCCTCACTGGGTGGGTACAAACCCTCAGACTCTTGGATTGCCTACAAGAATGGGTGTAGATTTTAAGGATTCCAGATCGTCCAGAACTCTGGCCTGAAGCCTGGTGAAAGCTTATGGGGTGAATTTGGGGTATTTGGGAGGAACTGGAGGGTTTCTGGGATAGAGTTTGTTTCTTTGCTTCAAGCTTTGACAGTTATACTAAGAATCCACTTTTAGAAAAAGAAAAAGTTGTGACTCTGGATGTTGTGACCATAAACAGTCAGTCAATGCTGCAGATCCCGAAGTCGAAGTGGAAGTGTTATTTCTTGTCCTGGTTGCCAGGTCCACTTTTTCAAAGTGACCTCGGGTAATTTTTCTGTACAGTCACTTACAAATATTGATCATTTGTAAAGTGTAAAATCCTCTCATTCGCTCTCTAATTTTTTTGCAAGTTGATTTTGTTCAGTTTCTAAAGTTATAAGGAAAATGTTTTATTTTTTATAATATTAACTACTCACGCTCTTAAATTATAAGTACTGTTTTGTTGTTGTTTTTTCCCCAATTCGCTTCTTTTGGGTTTATTTACATAGACCTTGTTTTTCTCATGGGATCTGGCAGTTGATGTGTTTAGAGACTTTTTTGTGGATGTTCACTTGTCTCCGTTTCGTCTGGCTGATCTTCTGTGGATGTCTTTTAGGTTTCTCTGTACCTCTGTAGCTTTTACATATCATTAGTATACAAATTTATGAAAACACCCCTCATATTTACATCACAGTCACCCTAAAAGACTGTGACTGAGACGCTCGAGGTTCTAGAAGAACCAGCGTGGATCTTTCATAATTAAAAGTTGTGGATGTGATTTGATCTGTCTGAATGTTGATGTTGCAGGTGTTGGTGTTGTATTGATGTGTGTGTGTGTGTGTGTGTGTGTGTGTGTGTGTGTGTGTGTGTGTGTGTGTGTGTGTGTGT
>JAVSBU010039103.1:0-14350 GCA_033118015.1 Loricariichthys derbyi
ATATATATTATTTGAAGCCAGTCTCTGGGTATGATTTTAAACACGTGGACTCTTTGTTTGACCCTACGCCGGCAGGTTCTGAGTGGAACCTGTCCTGGAAAACCGCTGTATGACTTTGACCACCATGCTATAGCTTAGTTTTAGGGCGTTAGCAATCTAGGGCATCTTTGTGGAGAGCTTGAGTATTGAATATTGTTGAATATCCAATGGCTAGTATGAGAGAATTGTATCCAAAACACCAAATTTAACAGCCCTGCTCCCCATTCACACTGTACAATGACACAATTGGACACAATTTGGTTCATTTTGTTGCCATCTATTTAGACACTAATGGCTGTGTGATGAGTCATTTTCAAAAGACAGTAAATCTATGCTGCTATACAAGCTGTACACTGATTACTTTAAGTTATATCCAAGTATCATTTCTATAGTGTTGTCCCACGAAAAGATATAATAAAATAATTGCAGAAATGTGAGGGGTGTACTTCCATAATTCTATATTACCGTATATTTGGTGAAAACATCACAGTTAGTTCACAGTGTAGTTGAACTTGAGCATGTAATATGTGAGATAACAGTTTGTGCTTAAACTTGTATGAATGTGTTGCTTGGACATGGTGATTAAACTTGCTGTTTGGCAGTGTTTGCTTTCTTCACCCTGCTCTTTACAAATAATCTATATAAAATAGAATGAAACTTAACTTTTTGTCTTTTTTTAACTCGTGTCATAGGTGATGTTCTTTATGAGCTGCTGCAGCACATTCTGAAGCAGAGGAAGCCGCATTCATCTTTCCCTAACATGTTCTACCACGGAAACCCCTTCAACTCTCTGCCAGAGATGGCGCTGCAACACCACAAACTTGAGGGTAAGCGTGCAATCAATAAGAGAAACAAAATTACAAAATATAATACAAAACAATCAAATCAGTTTTAGTAGATTTGTTTTCCTTAGGCATGAGTTTTGGAAAAAAAACAAAAACAATGTTTAAATTGATCTGAATGATCTGATATCGATTTATAGGAGATTGATCTTTCAAATTAGCCTATAACGGCCATGCATGCGTAAATCTTTAGTTAGGACCCAGTGATTTCCAGATTTAAGCACCAGACTTTAAATATAAAGACGGAAATGCACAAAAACTTAAAACATCCATTATATTCACATGCTTTTACCATGGTTGCGTGTTTGTTTATGAGCTGATCATGAGGAAGTGTTATATTGTGTTACATTTTTAGTGTTACATAGTCTCTCCTTAGCCTATTTAGTGCAATACTAAGAGGGAGTGGGGATATTAATGAGTGAAGTAGGAATCTTTCTTAACACAGCCATAGCTTCACTGTGGAAGTAGCCTGCTTTAGCAAATAATGCAAATCATGGAGGAACATCATCGAAAATGTTCAGAACAACAAATTAAATAAGAGGTTTAAAACATCATCCAACCAAAATCCTGCTGAATTTGTGGAAAACTCTAAGCTAATACAGTTACAGCTAACATTAGCGCAGAGTCAGACACAAGCCCTGCTTGCTTTCTTTAGCAATGAAGAAGCTTCGATTAAAAAAAAAAAAAAAAAAAGAATTGAATGAAAATGTTTTCGTTTGCTGTCAGTTCTTAGTCATATGTTAAAAAAAATCAGAATCGACCAAGAAATTCGCATTTGGTGCGTCTCTAGTGCTGTAAGTGTAAAATTTAGTACAAGAGTAGTACACTAAGTTATAAATTGCACTTTTATTTATAGTTATAAAATACGCACCTTGAACTTTGCTTATTTTTTTTTTAAATTAAACATTGTGTTTTTTTTAAAGAAAAAAACTGTTAAAAACCTTAAACATGGAATAGTAAAATTCAAATTTAATTAAAAAAACATTTCTTTGTGCCCTATTTACTTGTGAGCAGATTATAGAATTATTATAAGAAATAATCAAAATGTTAATATTTTGGAATAATTGTATTTTGAGTGTTCCATGTACGATTGCAACTTTTATTATCTGAAAATCTCTTTTCATTTTCATCCAAAACCTGTTATTGTAGGTGACCTAACCCTAACTGAATTGAATCCTGACTGAATCAAATTGGGCCCTTGTGAATCAGAATCGAATAGATTTATGATAACAGTGGTGATACCCAGCCCGAGTTTTTATAATCTGGGATGAAATCTCGTCCAGGTTTAGGGAACACAGTGGCTGATATGAGTTGTGGAAATAACAGTGCTGATACAGTTGTAAGCAAAAGTTTGTGCACCCTGGATTTCTGCATTGTCATTAAATGCAGGTCTTCATTTAAGGCAAGTAAATTAACAAAACATGATAACACTTGCATAATAATTGTATTTTATGGTGTATATTATATGTTTTTATTGAATACTC
This sequence comes from Loricariichthys derbyi, assembly GCA_033118015.1. NCBI lineage: Eukaryota > Metazoa > Chordata > Actinopteri > Siluriformes > Loricariidae > Loricariichthys > Loricariichthys derbyi. The sequence goes on from JAVSBU010039103.1 coordinate 2,366, forward strand.
TGATTACTCATTAACAATCCAGACTGGAAAAAGTATGTGAACTCTTATATTTCCAAATCATCACGGCTGTAAAGTCCTGTAGCTGCTGATGTATTTGGGACCTTTATTTATCTAAATGACCCTGTCATACCGCGGCATCTTAAATGGGATAAGGCTCGACCTGTGACCTGATCATTCCATAAAAACAAGTTGTTTTGTATATTAAACTGTTTTGTTGTATATTTAGTTGGGCTTTGGCTCATCGTTTGATTGCATCCTCTAAGTTCACCAATCATTTTGTTACATAAACTTGCTTGTTTGTTTTTACACTTATTTTCAGTAGCTTGGCAGAGGTGGCATCTGAACCCTGGAACTTCAGGCTGCCCAGTTAATAACCCTAAATGCTTCACTACAGTCCCATTATAGACCATTTAGTGATGTCTACAAACTTATGGTCTTTTCATGTTTCCTTTGGGTTGTTTCCCAAACTCTTTGAATGCTTATTTTACCTTTGCATATTGTGCAACTTTTAATCACGGGCACGCCTGCCTTTGAAGAATTTGTTAAGCAAGATGTTTGCATAGTTCTTCAACAGGCTGTGAATGATTCACTGGAGTGTTCAATAAGGTCATTAAAAGTACAATTTGCTGTGTTTTAGGGTTTGGGTAGAATGTACTTGTAGGGTTGGGGATCGTTTGGATTTTAAGGATTCCGATTCTGATTCCGATTCTCAATTTCGATTCCTGTTCTAAACGATTCTCTTTTCTGATTCTTTGAGGCGCAGGTCACAGTTTTAGCAATTGGTAGTCTGTAGCTTTAGCTAGTCTGTTAAGAATAAGACAGTCATAATTTTCATGTACCAACCTGATTCCGTTTGCAACATGGAGTTGCTGGCTGATGGTTGACTGTCCAAAATGGAGGAAGGGACAGGAACAGGAGAGCGACGCAACAAGTTAAACACAGTAGGTCTACACTCGTTAATTATTGTTCCATGCAAGCGAAGATGTTTTACCATGTTTGTTGTGCATCCTCCTTTGGCAGTAATAAGTTTTTCACAGGTGTTGCACTTAGGGATGTCCCGATCAGGTTTTTTTTGGCCCCGATCCGATTCAGAGTCATCTGATTTTGAGTATCTTTCTTAACAGATTAAAAAAATTAACAAATGCAAAACAAACATATCCAGGTTGTCCCCTATTTTTATTTAATTCACCTTATTTAAATCATTTAACACTTAGTGCACCACTTTTTGAGGTAGCTTGAACAATCAAGTAATAATAGTGCAAAATCATTCTATTATATTTTTGTAAACTGCTTATTCTTATACTGTTGGTTTATGTAAATCTTTAAGGTTGATCTTTTCATGACAGCCCATCGTAGACCTAAATCTAGACCTAATGCACATGAAATGACCCTACTCACCTCCAGATGCCTTTTACAGTCATTTAGTCCACTATGGTAAAGCCCCTTTTACACATAGATGGTAAGAGCTCCCGGAAGCGTCCCGGAAGAGTTTTTGGCTGTCTTAGGGATCAAACACCATTGTTAACGCCGGTGCTAGGGGGCGTGGTTTAGTTCCGGCTTCACTGGGAATCATGGAAAAAATTATTCAACATGTTGAATAATTCCGGGAGCGCTCCCGGAGAAGACACGTGACGGTTGATACTTTTTAATCGCAGTTTCATCCTTTTCCTTCCTGTAGTGTCGCGGTTCACACTGTTAATCCCCGTTGCCTGACGTGTGCCGGATGCTACAGCATCAAAACATCGCTTTATTCTGCAGATTTATCGGCGTTATATGGCGATCAAAACACCGGCCAGTTTGCTCCACCACTTTCCATCACAAAAACAACCGGAATTACCGCGAACTTCGGTCTATGTACTACCCGCCGACTAAACCAGCTATGTGTAAATCAGCCCTAATACTGAAGTCTCACTAAACTGTCATTATTTTTTTACCCTTATTAGGTAAGGATACTGTTTTTTGTAATCTGAGGTGAAGTGGATTTAGGATTTTTTTGAGGCACTTTCTCTCTGCCATAACGATCCCGTAAAAGCCCACCCACACTGAAAGCTGATTGGCTTATTTTGCTGAGTAAACCAATCAGGACACACACACACACACAGACTTCCACCGCTTCTCTCTCCCTCACTCATTCTGTCATATGCTCACAATCTAAGATGCGTGATCCAGAGATCTGAATGTGGACCCCAGAGAGCGATTCACTGCCCCCCGGTTGAGAAACCATGTACTAGGGTATTTATCTGTAATAATAAGCTTGAAATATATAGCGCTTATCAAAATAATGAGAATAAAATATACAGTATATCCGATCCATGATCGGGATGCAACATCCGATTTCGAACAAGTCTGAAACCACTTGATCGAGCACGATTTCCGATCACATGATTGGATCGGGACATCCCTATTTTTGAGCAGCATATTTTGTGGTCCATGTTCAGATGAGAGTAATACAAACCCCGGAAACAAACTAGTGAGGTCATTTAGGAACCGAAAAAAAGAATCAAAATTCAAACATCCTCTTAACGGTTATGTACTTGCTTATTGTTATGAATTCAGTGCTAGAAGGTCAGACCACGGCACATTTTAAGGGAGTTCACAAACTTTCTTGAGCAACTGGTACTTTAAGCAGTTAACAATTAAGCCTCCACCTGACATCAACTCTAATAGGTTTGATAGATCAGAATTTCTTTAAGGATTCACAGCTAGTAGTTCGTGGTGAGAAATAATTCACCAGGGTGCTTTCAAAAGTAATCAAATTGTGGAAAGACATAAGTATGCTGGAGCATACTGAGGTTTTATTCAGTGCATCGTTAAAAAGTCTGTTGCCCCCAACACCTTGATCACACTTTGGAAGCTACCAAGAGGACAGTGGCAACTTTTCAGAACTACAACTCTGTGGCTTTGACTGGACAATCTGTGCATGTGTCAACAATCTCACAAGCTTTACACAAAGCTTCCCCGTATGGCAGAGTAGCAGGAAGGAAACTTCTTTGAAAGTGTCACGTTGAGTCTTATTTATGCTTCTTCTGCTATGTGGTAAAAGATGTTCCTCTCAGATTAGGCCAGGTTATGAACTTCTGAGCTGAAATTTAAATGCTTTGCCGACACCTTTTTATGGGAAACTAATTTGACAAATGACATGTGCATGGGAACTATAAAGCGTAACCGATGGACAATCGAGGGTATATTTAAACTGGCTGATTACTTTTCCCGTACAAGTGTTATGTAAACTCGTTAAATTTAAGCACAAGCTTGCAGTATTAAGGAAGCAGCGAACCTTAAGTCATGTGACTACATAGAAGGAAGTTTTCCCTGTTTACCTGTACGGCCTTTGACTCTCAGAGACTGATTAATAAACTCCCTGCTCCAGCAGGTGGATGGGGAGGAAGTGGCAGAAAAACCTGTCGTACAAGGAAACGTGTTCGTTTTAATAGCACACCGCATGTCATACGCTTACAGAGCACTCCGTCTTACTGTAACATGGACGCATATTTGGTTTGCTTGTTCTGAACCTTATAGAATGTTTACTCAATCACATTAGCGATTCTTTAACACGGTACCAGCTGGTACAACGAGCACTTGATGTTTGAGAGTTCTTACAGACTTTATATGGCATTAGTGGTTCAGTCACTAATAAATCATCCAAGACTGGTTCTGTAAACAGGAACAGAAAGGGTGGAGGTTGCTGACTGGAAAGAACGGCCATGTGAATGCTATAGAGGCTTGGGGAAAAGTTTTTGCGTTCATTTCCCCCACAAGATTATGTATCAATGATGATCAAAGATTCTTAATGGGGTTCAGGTCTGGACTCTGTAGTGACCAATCCATGTGTGTAAATGGTGTCTCATGCTCCCTGAACCACTCTCTCTCTCACAATTTGAGCCTGATGAATCCTGGCATTGGATCATCTTGGAATATGAAGAAAAAATTCCACAATAACATGGTGGCTCAGTATATTCAGGTATCAGTTGTCTTCATTCTTTGGGCTCATAATGTTACTGAACCGAGACCTGACCCAGAACTGCAGCAGGAACCCCAGATCATAGCTCCGCCCCCTCAGGTGGAGACCTTTATTTTGCCAGGCAGTGTATAATTTAAAATGCAGCAACATTTCAAACCAAACATGCTTAGGTAAAAGTACAGAGTGTAAAAACTACTTTAAAAAGTGCAAGTACACTCAAAAATACTACGAAGTTACAGTAACGTGAGTAAATATAACTAGTTACATTCCACTCCTGATAAAATTATATTACTTAGACAGTGTTTGCAGAGTAGTATCTGTAATCCCCATTACTTGAGATAAACATTAAACTATTTTCATGAATACAAGTCATGTCCATCCTTCATTCTACAGTGTTAATATTAAGAGAGCAGCGCCCTCTGCTGGACATAAACTCATACTCTCAATTCCAGTTCTCTGGTTCAGTGATATTCAGGCTGGGGTCAGTACATGTTTTAATTAGTTATTTAGTCTGATAGTCTCACAGTCCAAGCATATATGGGTTAAAGGTTTTTCTCAATAGCCAAACAGTAGCAACTTGACCAAGGTGGGATTTGAACCCTGGACCTTTTGGTCCAAAGTCCAGTATCTTAACACAAGGCCATATTTTTAAATATTCACTCTAACTGGGAACGCTGGTCTCAGTAGGTTATCAATAGGCATGTGAAATATTGACGAAAAAATTATATCTCGATATTTCCTGCGATTTTGTCCGTACCGATAATTAGACGTTAGACACAAGTCATTGGAAAAGAGCGTCTGTTGTATGACCTATATGTAAAGGAGATTGTCCGGTCTGAATGGCGTCTCTCTCTTCTCCCCACAGAAACGGTACTAAGAACGCCTCGTGGCGCAGATTCTCATCCTCTCCACCCGCCAACCATCGAGCTCCGCCACCGCTCCCGCTCGCCCCGCCGCTCGCCCGCCAATGCCGCACACCTCCACCAGGCCTCGGCTGAAGACGCCCAGCCAGTTCCTTCGCAGCTTCCTGACAGTAACAACCACCTCCCTGAGGACATGTACCCGCTCTCGGTCTCGCCCGCTGCTCCCAACGGGCATTGTCCTGTTCCCCGTGAGACCCAGCGCCCCGCCAGCCCGTGCCAAGAGGAGTCGGCACCCCCTCGAGTCATCCAGCTGATGCCCAGCGCCATAATGCACCCGCTGCTGCTCAGCCCGGGCCGAGGAGGGATGCCTGGAGATTTCAGACACGGCAGAGCGCAGGCCCATGAGAACGGGCGTGAGGTGAAGAGCCATCATCTTCTTCACAATCACCATCCTCATCACCCTCCTCCTCCTCACCACACACTGAGCCTGGCCGCACACCAGCCGCAGCCTCACCAGCAGGAAGACGCTCGCTACAGGAACCAGATCCTCATGCCAGTCTCACCTCCCGAGGAGCAGGGAATGCCCATCGGACGGATCGCTGGTAAGGTCATGAAGTTGTGTGGGATCCCACATCAGAACCTTTAGTATATTTTAATAAACTTCATTAAATTCCTCATTTTTACAGTTAGACTACAGTGTCAAAGTTTCAGAATTAATACAATTTTTGTGCACAAATATGACTAAAAACATCGGAATTTTTACAAGAGTCCTAAAAGTTGATTGAGATCCAGGTTAACAAATGAGACAAAAATATTACACGTGATCATTTATTTATTGAGAATGGAGTTCCTTCATTCGTAAAATGTTTTTCCAATAGTCTTCATAATGGAGAGCGACGACTTTCTCATTGGCACCCACACATTCTTCTCCTGGTCAACATTAACATTAGCCCATATGAGAGAGGCCTTTAGTTGCATAGAGGTTACCCTGGGTACCTTTATGGCCTCGTTGACCATTTCATACCTTGCTCTTGGAATGATCTTCTTTAGTTGACCGTTTCTGGGGAGGGTAACAATGGTCTTGAACACTTTCCTGTACATGAGCAGTCTGACTGTGGCTTTAGAGATGGTTTCATAACCTTTTCAACAACAACTCTCTTTCGGAAGTCCACAGAAATTGACTTGTTAGGTGCCTTGAAACATTTCCCCAAATACGTTCTGAAGAATCAGACTTCCTGTCTAGTAAAACTGGCTGCCCACTCGCACCTGACGGTCCCATTGATCGCAAACACCTTATCGTGGAGGTTCACATACTTTTGCCCCTCGCTGAAATGCAGCATCATATTTTTGTCTCTTTTGTTTAATTGGGTTATGGTGTATTTTATGTATCTGAGCTTGTGCTTTCCTAAGGGAGACAGACTCTAAACTTTGAGAGGACTGCCTTATCTCTTTTAGACTGCAGGCTGTTGTGGGACTACGTCTATCAGCTGCTGTCTGACAGCCGCTACGAGAACTACATCCGCTGGGAGGACCGAGAGACCAAAGTGTTCCGAATCATCGACCCCAATGGTCTGGCTCGGCTTTGGGGCAACCATAAGGTCTGTTTATGTAGATCACTGGTTTCCAAACCTTTTTTTACATCTTACTCTCCTCAAAACTGCACCTTCTTATTGAAGGTCTGGATGGTCCTTTTAGTCTTTGTTCTGGATCACAGTGTCCATTTTTCCAAAAAAGACCTTGAATACTGATTCATCTGACCACAATCCACATTTCCACTGCGTGATGCTCCATCCTGGATGCCTCCAAGCCCACAGAAGTCAATGACTTAACATAAGGCTTTTATTTTGCACAGTAAAGCTGTAAGTGGCATTTGTGAATGTAACTGTATTATAGTGCTGGATAAACTAATCCCTTACCCAACTGGTTATACAGGTGTTGTTGAATTTTTTACTTTATCACGAGCTCTAAATTGCTCATCCGAACTTTTGGAACCTTTATTTTGATTTGGGGTCATAGAAAACACAGCAGGCGAAATCTGAATAAAGTATTTGCGTAACACATTTTCAAGCCTTTCTTTTAAAAACGTAAACTTTATTAACATGCAATATTTTCCATCTGTTCTAGGTAGAGTGGAAATGTTTTGTAAATAATAACCACCCATGTCTTTCATCATGCACATGCAGTTGTTATTGTAGGACGCCATGATTGTTCTGACCCCTGTCCTTCCTGCTGTGTGTTACAGAATCGGACTAACATGACGTATGAGAAAATGTCACGAGCACTAAGACACTATTACAAACTGAACATCATCAGGAAAGAGCCAGGCCAGAGGCTGCTGTTCAGGTCAGGATGATTCAAACATCTGTTCTTCTTTTATTTGATGCCACAACTTCTGCCGGTGTTATATTTTGGTTAATTATACACACTGCTGATTGGAAGAGAAGCGCATGAGGCTTGGCCTAACAACTTCCTTCAATGTTACGTTCCAGTTAATGAGATGAGAACGGAAGTCCCTAAAAACAAGCCTGATTCTTGTCCAAGATCCTTGATCAAAGTACATTTCAAAGGGGACTGTGGTAGCCTATAGGTAAAGGCACTAGACCTGAACTTTGTACCTTGGATAAGGTTCCTTATGTTAGACTGCAGTTTTTCTTTATTCAGATACAATTTTGGTAGACTGTGGTAGTCTATTGGTTAAAGTACTGGACTGTGGAGCAGAAGGTCCAGGGTTTAAATCCCACGTCTGCCAATCTGCCACTGTTGGGTCCTTGAGCAAGACCCTTAACCCACAATTGCTTGGATTGTAAGTTTGAATCAACTATATCTCACTCTGGTTAAGGGAGTCTGCTAATTGACATAAATGTAAATTGCTTCCTGAAGTCCATCTAAGATTAGTACGAAGTATGAATCCGATTTCCCCATAAGTAACGCTGTTTTAACCGGGAGGTGACGTATAGAACTGCGTACTGTCCATTAGCGCCACCGTTTTGATTGCCTCTGTCGCTGGTTAAAACTCCATTGGGTACTCCGGTGAGGGCTCTATACGCCGTTAATTAGGGATACAACGCCGGGCACCGAATAACGGCGGTGTAAACTGCGACACTACAGGAAGGGAAAGGATGAAACGGCGATTAAAAAGTTGTTCACATTGTCTCCATCGTCACTGGTCTTCTCTGGGAGCGCTCCCGGAATTATTCAATGTTGAATAATTTTTTTCCACAAATCCCGGTGAACCCGGTGCTAAGCCACGCCCCCTAGCACCGGCGTTAACAATGGTGTTTGATCGCTAAGACAGCCCCGAAGGAGCCAAACACTCTTCCGGGACGCTTCTGGGAGCTCTTACCGTCTATGTGTAAACGGGGCTTTACCAAACCCTATCTGGCCTCCCTTCCTTAAACACAGCCAGTTTTGTCTGCCTGGCCAAAAAGCATTGCCTGGCTAACAATCTGCTGCTGCACCACTTAGTGATGCGCTAAGAAGATCTAATCCTGTATCATCACTCCGTTTGATGGGTTCTGGTTAGTGAGTTTGTACCTCCTTCACCTGTCCGATCTAAATCACCATCACATCTCCGCAGGTTCATGAAGACCCCGGACGAGATCATGAGCGGGCAGACGGACCGTCTGGAGCACCTGGAGTCAGACACGGACGATCAGATCTACGTTAAGGAGGAGTGCTGAGCGCTCCGCACACTGAGACGAACTCTTAAGCCGCAGATGCCTCGCCAACGTTTGCCGTGTTCGGCGTGACCCGAGCAGGCCTGGACGTTCTGTCAAAAACGAGAGCCACCTTAGAGACACAGTCATTTACTGCACTGTTTTCTACTCTGAATCTTGAGCGTTAATTTTTTTTTTCCTTTTAAAAATTCTGCCTAAGGTAAAACTTCTATATGACAATCACTGTAATTATTAAATAATCCTGCAAATCGTCGGCAAAATCCAGCCGCAATGAATGATTTCACTTTTCAGTAAGGGTTTTTTTTTTTAAGTGTGTATCGAACACATGCTGCAATTTGTGTAAACAACTTGAGAGATTTCTTTAGAAATAAATTTGAATGACTGTCTAACGACTTTCATTACAGTCTTTATGTTGTGATGATCGTCCACACAGATGAACCACCAATCACAAACCATAAAAGCACTTTTATAGGCTTTAAATAGCATCTACATGCTTTTGCCCATCACATCGTCATGTTCTCCATTAATCAGAGATGTTTGGTCGTTAATAAACAACGATTCTTACATCCTGTAACACATTCCTAAGAAAAAACCTCATACCCCATTACCCCATACCATGACAGAACCTGGCTTTTGGACTTACTGCTTTTAGTATTTGGTCTGGAGCACATGGCGTCCATTTTATCCAGAAAGATCTAGATTCATCTGGCCACAATCCACATTTCCACTGTGTGATGGTCCATCCTAGATGCCTCTGAGCCCAGAGAAGTCAAGGCTGGACATGATTAGCATGAGGCATCTTTCTTGAACAGTAAAGTTTTAAGTGGCATTTGTGAATGTAACTCTGTATTATAGTGCTTTATAAAGGTTTCATAAACTAACCCCATGCCCGTGTGATTCTATCCGCTATTGTTGAATGATGGTTCTTGATTTGCTGCTGTTGGAGGGATTGAAGATCCCTGGTCTTCAGCTTAAGAGCCCTTGGCCTTTCCGCACTGAAATTCCTCCAGATTCCTTGAATTATTTAAATATGTTGTGCACTGTAGAGGAAGAAACATGCAAATCCCTTCCAGTTTTTCTTTGAAGAACATAGTTATTAAAATGTTTTAAATATTCTCATGTATTTGTTAACAGACTGGAGATCCCCTGGCCATCTTCGCTCATCAAAGACTCAGCCTTTCCTAGATGTGTTTGTTACCAAATCCTGATTACAATCACCAGTTTCAAATTTTTTATTTGGTTTTTCCATACTGTTAATGTTTTGTTTTCTGATTTGGGGTTGTATGATGTTTTATGGGTGTTATGTGGTTCTCAGCTGGTTGTTAGGTGGGACTCTGGTGGGTCAAATCCCACCTCTTGAAAGCTATCATGTGTATGTGATGTATTCAAACTTGAAAGTGCACCAAGTGCTTAAATTAAATCAAAAACGGGAACAAATGTAACAGGGTAAAGGCACGTTTAATTAAAACTATACAGTTCTAAGGACTGTGTTGGTCCAGCCTCTAGTCAAGCCCTTGAACAAAGCCCTTCACCCTTCTACAGTAAAATTGTATCAGTTGTAAGTGACTCCAGATAAGATTTAAGGTCAGTGGTGTGTCCAGCTCTGATCGAATAAGGGCTTGGGTTCAAATCAACAAGGGTGGGGGGTATTTACAGAACGCTGGTGCCCTGTGCAAAATGGACCTCTATCTGTGCTCAGTAAATTCCAAGTTAGGGTCCATACCTTCGACTAGGATAAATAGGGGAAATGTAACTTTAGGTAACTTGAGTTCCTTATTTTGATTTTATTCTATAATCAGTTAAGGCAGTGGTTCCCTGACTTTTGCAGCACCCCTTTTGGGGCTAAGAATATTTTCGAATGCTGACACTCTTGAATGACAAATCACAAAAAATGACAAATCACCTTTACAGTGGAATTATTACAAGTGCCTTGTGCCATATCACCCACTTCAGGAACCGATGACCTAACTATTTTGAAAAAAAAAACCCTACTCGGGTTGTTTAGCGTGCCTTTGATCCGTTGCAGCCCTTACAGTCTGTAACACCTCCACACATGTCCCAGGGGTCGTGATCATGAATGCAGACTGGACCAGGGTTTGTGGGTAAGAGGCGAATCCCAGCAGCCATGCTGAAGACCAGATGAAGAGGCCGAGTAAAACTGGAATAAAACGTGTGAATGAGATGAGCCTTATCGAGCATTGTGATGTCATAGAAGGACAGAACGCCTGCAGGCCAATCCACGTAGATGCCGACCCTCCAAGGCGAATTGTCTGAGATCCTGGTTCTAACGCCACAGTCAAGAGCTTCACAAAACGGAAACGGATTGGTCACTTTAATCGCCCAAGACTTTTTATTGAGTCCAGGAGTGCAGGCTGCGGAATGTCCCTTCCGGCTCATGTTTTTGTAAGCCACTCCTATCGTGGCGTACGTTCCAAACCACTCCACCTGGCAGAAGTGGCGACCCGTGAGCTCCTCTCTACACATGACCTGGCTAGGTTCTTCAAACCTCTCCGGGTGTTCTGAGACCTGCTGCTGTGATTTGTAACTGTACCATCCTTCTTTGTCGTCTTCACACACCTCCACGTTGGTGGAGGCAGTGTTGGGGTCCAGGGTCAATGGGAAGGCATCTGAGGACAGAAAAGTGTAACGAGTCTTATCTGAACCATTCATTCATTTAATGAGATTAGCAAGATTAGCACTTACACTGACGAAGCTCCTCGATGCTGCGATATTCGCCGAGTCCATGTACGCTGTTACAGGATAAACAATTTTATTAAACAGTTCTGTGATAATGCTTATAATAGTGCTTGAAAGTTTGTGAACCTTTTAGAATCATCGATATTTTGCATGAATGTGAACCAGGAATTGTGGAATTCTACCACATTCTTCCATATAGAACAGCTTCAGCGCTGGGTGGGTTTCCTCACATGAACTAAGGATCACGACTTTGACTTGGCCTTTCTGAAACATTATTCTTCTTTAACAATAGTTTAGTAGTAAAGCTTTCATGCCTTGCCCACCATCTCTTGCGATTCAAATTGTGGACGGATGTCTTCACATGGACGTTGGATGTCTTGTCCTTTAGAATTTGCTGCTATAATTCAAAATTCAATCCATGAAGACGAGCTATTCTGTTACAAAAAAGGATCAAAACATGAAACTGCCACCACCATGTTTCAAAGATTTGATAAGGTTCTTATGTTCAACAGCAGTGTTTTTATTTATGCTGATTTAATATTTGGTGGGCTATGGTGGTTCAGCGGTTAAGGTACTGGCTATGGATCTGAAGGTCCTGGGTTTAGATCCCACCTCTGCCAAGCTGCCACTGTTGGATTCTTGAGCAAGGCTCTTAGGGTGTACTCACACCAGAAAAGTCATTTGGTCCACTTGTTTGGTCCGGACCAAAGGTGGACTTTATTTTTTTCTTTTGGTTCGGTTTGCTTTCAGACTGCATTTTTTTGCAAGTGAACTATCACTTGTAAAC
>JAVSBU010039308.1:0-14346 GCA_033118015.1 Loricariichthys derbyi
AAGAGCAAATCTATACACAGAGGGTTTAGAGGGCAGAAAAATCTTAGGTTTGAAGGAGACTGGTTTGAAAGCTTAGTCCATCAGAGAGCGAGTGTTTTTCCCATCATTAGATTAAAAGTGAGGAAAGATTCTGTAGTGAGACTGAATCGCTCTGAGCAGATATGAAGACGCCCTGTGACATCGATCAGGCTGAATGAAGGGAGCGAGCAGGAGCGCTGAATCCCACCGAGGTTTAGCGGCTGCTGTTTGTGTGGGTGATTATTACAGAGGTAAATCTCTTTCTCCTGCACCTCTCTAAAGCCGACGAGCCGACTGGGATTCGTCCGGGCACGAGGCCCCTGCCAGACAATTTATTTCCTCCGTTTGACAAAACCTACAGAGCTGGAGGACAATTACCGGCCCTGTCCCTGTGCGCTGTATGACCGAACGAACCCGAGCGACTCGGCGACTCTAATCAGAGGTTAAAGCTGCAGGATCGACATGGCTCCACCTCCTCCATTCCCCAAAAGAGGGCTCGGAGGAACCGAGACACGACCCACTGCTCTAACCTTCAATAAACCAGAGCCGCCCAGGATCCGAAAAACTTAGGGAGCTGATGCTTAGAATCCAGTACTGTGTGTGTGTGTGTGTGTGTGTGTGTGTGTGAGAGAGAGAGAGAGAGAGAGAGTGAGACGGTTGTACAGTGGCGAGAGAAAGTTTGTGAACCCTTGAAAGCCTTCTGCATAAATATGAGCTAAGACATCATCAGAATTTCACACAAGCGCTAAAAGTAGATTAAAAACTAAATACTAATAAATTAATAACCAAATACTAACAATGTATCAATCAAATAAGTAATAATGATCTGATCAAACACTAAAGTACTAATCACATACTAATAAAATACTGATCAAATACTAAATAATATTGATAACAGAGTACTAATAAGATACTAATCAAATACTGATCGAATGCTAACAAATTGTTGAGCGAACACTAATAACTGATCAAACACCAGATAAGTACTAAAATAAAGTACTGATCAAATACTGAGAAAGTACTGATCAAACACTAATAAAGTACTGATCAAACACCAGATAAGTACTAATGATATACTAATAAAGTACTGATCAAATACTAAGAAAGTAGTGATCAAACACTAGATAAGTAGTAATGAAATACTAATAAAGTGCTGATCAAACACTAATAAAGTACTGATCAAACACCAGATAAGTATTAATGAAATACTAATAAAGTGCTGATCAGGTACTAATAAAGTACTGATCAAACACTAACTGATCAAACACTACATAAGTATTGATCAAATACTAATAAAGTACTGATCAAACACCAGATAAGTACTAATGAAATACTAATGAAGTGCTGATCAGATACTAATAAAGTACTGATCAAACACTAATAAAGTACTGATCGAACAATATTAAAGTACTGATCAAACACCAGATAAGTACTAATGAAATACTAATAAATTACTGATCAAATACTAATAAAGTACTGATCGAATACTACATGAGTACTAATCAAACACTAATAAAGTACTAATCAAACACCAGATAAGTAGTAATGAAATTCTAATAAAGTGCTGATCAAACACTAATAAAGTACATATCAAACACCGGATAAGTACTAATGAAATACTAATAAAGTGCTGATCAAACACTAATAAAGTACTGATCGAACACTACATGAGTACTGATAAAACACTAATAAAGTACTGATCAAACACCAGATAAGTAGTAATGAAATACTAATGAAGTGCTGATCGGATACTAATAAAGTCCTGATCAAACACTAGTAAAGTCCTGATCAAACACTAACTGATCAAACACTAATAAAGTACTGATCAAACACTAATAAAGTACTGATCAAACACTAACCGATCAAACACTAATAAAGTCCTGATCAAACACTAGTAAAGTCCTGATCAAACACTAACTGATCAAACACTAATAAAGTACTGATCAAACACTAATAAAGTACTGATCAAACACTAATAAAGTAATGATCAATCACTAGTAAAGTCCTGATCAAACACTAACTGATCAAACACTAATAAAGTCCTGATCAAACACTAATAAAGTACTCATCAAACACTAACTGATCAAACACTAATAAAGTCCTGATCAATCACTAACTGATCAAACACTACATAAGTACTGATCAAACACTAATAAAGCACTGATCAAACACTAATAAAGTACTGATCAAACACCAGATAAGTACTAATGAAATACTAATAAAGTGCTCATCAAACACTAATAAAGTACTGATCAAACACTAATAAAGTACTGATCAAATACTAGTAAAGTCCTGATCAAACACTAACTGATCAAACACTAATAAAGTCCTGATCAAACACTAATAAAGTACTGATCAAACACCAGATATAAGTACTAATGAAATACTAATAAAGTACTCATCAAACACTAATAAAGTACTCATCAAACACTAACTGATCAAACACTAATAAAGTCATGATCAAACACTATCTGATCAAACACTAATAAAGTACTGATCAAACATTAATAAAGTCCTGATCAAACACTAACTGATCAAACACTAATAAAGTACTGATCAAACACTAATAAAGTACTGATCAAACACTAATAAAGTACTAATGAAATACTAATAAAGTGCTCATCAAACACTAATAAAGTAATGATCAAACACTAATAAAGTACTGATCAAACACTAATAAAGTACTGATCAAACACTAATAAAGTACTCATCAAACACTAATAAAGTACTGATCAAATACCAGATAAGTACTAATGAAATACTAATAAAGTACTGATCAAAAACTAATAAAGTACTCATCAAACACTAACTGATCAAACACTAATAAAGTCATGATCAAACACTATGATCAAACACTAATACAGTACTGATCAAACATTAATAAAGTACTGATCAAACACTAATAAGTACTGATCAAACACTAATAAGTACTCATCAAACACTAACTGATCAAACATTAATAAAGTCATGATCAAACACTATCTGATCAAACACTAATAAAAGTGCTCATCAAACACTAATAAAGTCCTGATCAAACACTAATAAAGTACTCATCAAACACTAATAAAGTACTCATCAAACACTAACTGATCAAACACTAATAAAGTCCTGATCAAACACTAATAAAGTCCTGATCAAACACTAATAAAGTACTGATCAAACACCAGATAAGTATTAATGAAATACAAATAAAGTACTGATCAAACACTAATACTTCAGTACTTTAAATTTGCTCTGTGTATATTGCTCTTGCTTCGTGTTGGAACTGTACTGCTGTAACACACAAATTTCCCTCTGGGATTAATAAAGTAATCTATCTATCTATCATCTATCTAATAAAGTACTAATGAAATACTAATAAAGTACTGATCAAACACTAATAAAGTACTGATCAAACACCAGATAAGTACTAATGAAATACTAATAAAGTGCTGATCAAACACTAATAAAGTACTGATCAAACACTAATAAACTCCTAGTTAATTAGTACCCTCTAGCGTGCTGTTAACTGGTCCGGCCACCGGTGGTGTTTCGGTGAATCTGCTGAATTTGATGCTGCTCCACAAACACACTGACTAATTAGTGTGGAAACCTCGGAGACGTTTCATATGGCAATGCACTCTAGAGCTTCTGCGTTTTCATTTTTGTTTTCTCTGTCAGTTAGGTGGTGAGCCACACGATGGCCCGTGAGATTTCCTCTAATTAAACCCAGCCAATTAGCAAACGTTCTGGAGGACTTTGGCATGTTTGCCTAACATCTTAACCTTCTGTGTTTGCTGCTTACTGGCGCTGAGCTCAGTCAACCCAAACTGTCTGTTTACAATAAACATTTTAAAAAGCCCAGCCAGTCATAAACACCCAAATTAAATGGCAAAGTTACACAACCTCTGCAAACTTAAATCTGACAATTTTTCACCGAATACTAATAAAGTACAGATCAAACACTAATACAGTACTCATAAAATACTAATAGAACTTACCAAATATTAATATAATACCGATAAAATACTAACAAAGCAAAAATCAAACACTAATAAAGTACAAATCAAATACTAATAAAGTACTAACAAATACTAACAAAGTAATGGTCAAATATTAATAAAATACCAATAAAATACTAACAAAGCAAAAATCAAACACTAATAAAATACCAAGGCAACACTAATAAAATACTGATCAAATATTAATAAAATACTAGTTCTGATCAAACACTGATAAAGCACCATTCAGTAAAGCACTGACTAACTACTAACAAAGAAATGATCAAATACTAAGAAATCACTAATCAAATACTGATCAAACATGAACAATATACTCATAAAACACTAATAAAATACTAATCAAACACTAATAAAGCACCAATCAGGTATAATAAAGTACCATTCAAATACTAACAAGGTACTAATGAATTACTAATACAATACTGAGTAAATACTAGTAAAGCACCAACCAAACACTACTTAAGCACTGAGCAAATACTAAAAAAACACTTATGAAATACTAAGAAAGTACTAAATACTAAAACTATCTGAAATCAAAGTTCTAATAATAGTAAAATACTGATTAAATACTAATAAAGCACTAAACACTAATAAATTACTTAAATATGACAATTTTACACCTGTGTTTTAAAATATACTGAATATAAACTGCAGCATGACTAAGAGTTTGCGCCCCTGTGCTAGAGGATCCAGCAGTACGTTTTAATAAGGTCTCAGAGCTCAGAACTATCCGGTACTTTTAGGTTTGTTCCTGTAAAGTTTCTGTAATGGCTTTTTGTTAATGAAATGAACAAAACACATGGCACTCGGGTGGGGCATTGCCAATTCCCACCACCACAGAGAGCCAGGTTTGTGTCCCGGTTGTGACTTCTTCTCAGGTCCTAAGTAAGGCCACAGCTGGGGTTTATCAGCCAGGATAGAACCCAGGCCCTCGGGCACTGTCCCCTCCAGTAACTGCTGAGCCGCTCTTACTGGACATAATGGTTTAGAAATTGAGCAAACAGTAATGGACAAATGTAAAAAGCTCCTAAAGCAAGACTTTTATGAGGAGAGAGTCCATGTTTACAGCTCACCGGAGGACTTCAGCTGTTCGGCTCGGCAGGCCAGTGAAAGAATGAATGGGTTTGAGTTTTTTCCTCCAGTTTCCGTTGCAGCCAGCCAGTTCTTTAAAGAACCGCCTCCTCCAGAATCCCTCGGGCTTTTCCTGAATGCTGGCCAAGTCCGCTCCATCTGTCAGCTCCTTTATTAGTCTGGACCGCTTGGTTTTGGTGTAAAAGCGATGCCACATGGCACTGAGGGAAGACGGTTCATTATTAGAACTGACAGATTATTGTGGTTAAAAGCTTGTGTGTGTCTAAAACAGATGCACATTACCTTAAAGGACCAGGTGAAGGTGTTTGTTCTCACTCTAAATGTATAATATTCCCACAAAAAAGCCCACATGAAGCACATCTGCTTCTTTATACATTTTACACAAAGAACATGATGAGAAAAAGTAGAATATCCAGACAAAACTATTCACACCAGACAAGACACTTTTTTGGAAATTTGGAAATCTTGTTCAAATTAAAACCTTGTCCAAATTTTTGCAGGGAAAAGAAAATGAAAAAAGAGAGTTTCAGCGTTCCAAAGGGGTGAGACCATCATTAGATTTGGGATGGCTAACACATCACGTCTGAGCTTTTACACAATATAATAACAGTATTATTTTAATAACATAGTCCTGAACGTAGACATTTTATAAGTAAGTAAAACATCTCAGAGGAGGAGAGGGAACAACAGAGGTAAAGACAAAAAATTAAACACAGTGTTTTTACTTAGTCTAGTTCTAAATATTAAAATACAGGAGCTGCAGAATTAACGCTGATTGGTCAGTGAGTTCTTGTTGCCAATGACAGTCTGTAAACAATCAAACAGATGGCGAATATAAAGGTCACATTTCACCATCCAAAAAACAGCGTTTGGTGCAGGAGATACCGACGTAATAAACAAGCTCATATTAATTTGCATGGTAAAATCACATTCAGTGTGTGACAGCCTCAAACCAGTATGTTCATATGACAGGGTTCAAAGGTTAACTCACTTGTCGTTGGCGAGTTTTTTAAAATGTTTATTCACAAAGCCGAGGCAGAACAGAGATCCAGCATCCAAATAAGAGAGGATCTTCACAAGGACCTCCTGAGGCATCCTGAAGAAAATCAAACTTTTATTTGAGTATGTATTTTTATTATTTGGAAAGTTATTTAAATCCTAACAAGCTACGCAATCTGGGTAAGGAATCTAACTCTGGGTTAAAAATGAATAATTTGCAGTGCAGAGCCTGTGTAACATCTAAAACAAGGACACAGGTATGTAGACATGCTTTCCTTGTACAAAAAAAAATGCAGAAAATGTAATTAAGAAATGATTATGTCTCACCTCTCCATGTAGTTCTCAGAATTCCTGGCTGTAGATTTGGTCAGGAGTTTGCTCCGGTGCGAACGCTGCAACGTTACACGTTTCATCCTGCACATCAATTAAAAAACATTGGTTAATTAATACTTCAGTTAATTTATTGACTCTTATTTGCAGTGCTTGTGCTTTGTTGGTAAGAGCCACCTGCCGAAATCATCAGGTCTGGGGAACCTGGGTTCTGAACCCTAAACTCAGCGTGCAATGTCCAGGTGAGAGGTGCTGTTATGAGGGTGTCCCGATCAGGGAGAGGGAACTTTTGCTTCCACCCAGTGAATTCTGGGATAGGATCTGGACCCCTGTGACCCTGCTCAGGATAAGAGGGGGTGAAACGGGACCAGCAGTGACATCACGCAGACATGACAGTCTGAGGGAGGGGACGCATCTCAGGGGATCATACCCTCATGCTGACAGAAAGAAGAATCAGAATAACTTTATTACTCCCAATATTATTAGGGAATTAATAATAGGGAAATGTAACTTGTTACAGCTTCGCAAGATCAAATTAGCAAAAATTAACAGCAATTCCTTAAAAGGCAGTGGCCGTAACACTAAAGATGAAACATAATAAAGCAGTTTAAAAATTAAAAATGTCGTTCATTAAGGAAAGAGTTATAGAAGGATTTATACTAAATACGAACAGAGGATTTTAAGGCCTTGGAAATCACAGCGGGGTCCAAAAACGGAACTTGTTTACGTTTCTCAGGTTTCTTTCTAACATTAGCGTTAGCAAACAAAACAACAAACGGCGACCATTTACACTGACGCTGTCTTTACTTACATGATTTAACTCAAACCGATCTTAATGACTCTTTAAGAGCAATAACACCACTTACTTTTTGATTTAACACTTTATAAAAACGTCCTGCTTCTTACTTATTGCTATAAGAAGTTCTTGCTAGCCGTGTACAAAAAGCGGTAGCCATAGCAACAACGCGAGCGGTAATGCGCGTGCGCCGTGTACATAGCGTCTCGACGAGAAGCTGTCCGGTCTGCGCATGCGCCCGTTCCCATTGTGTTAGCGTCATTTGGAGATGCTGAGTATGAAAGTAAAAACACAAACTTTATGGCATTAAATAAACACAATTATAACAGCCAAAAGTTGATTTTATAACAAAGTGAGCTGCAAACAATTTTCTGATTGTTCACTGCTAACATGACCTCTTATTCCTTCATATGCATGCACTGCAAAACCCTCAACCTGTCTTATTAGTCGGTTTAATCTAAACTCAGAGACAAAACTTAACAGAAGGAGGTGAAGTGCTTTAGTTTATCAGGAGTGTACCACGAAACAGGTCTTCTGTGTTATGGGAAGGTGCTTATGAGAGAGCAGTCTGAACAGAGATATTATATTAGTACACGAGAGGAACAGAGAACAGATCTCAAAACTTCAGTAAATATGGAGATACAGACAGGAAGTACAAGTGCATATGCAGAAACAAGAAGGCATCTATGTAAGAAGTAATGAAAAAAGTTATAAGGTGCTCAGTTGGTGCAGAGTCTAACAATCTAACCCAACACAGTGGTGGCTCTGGGTTCAAATCTGGGCTGTGATTTCTGACAGCGTTGGCCTTTATGTCCAGATATGTTTGGCTGTGTCTAATAAGGGGGAAGTGGTCTGGGGATCATCAACCAACACACAAAAACAACCCCTGCCAGCCCTGTTTGTGCTGCCCAGGACACTCTTCCACTTGCACCTTGTGTTCTGATGAGCCAGAATCCAGTGACCCAATTGAAAAAGAAACAAAAGAAATCCATATTTTTTGTATCTGACTACGTTCAAATAAGCTGGACTTCACTTCAGGCTGATCAGATAAACTCTTGGCTGAAGCCGAAGCAGCAGCAGCGACTCTGAGGACCTCCTGTATTTCCTCTGACAGGCGTCACACAGCGTGTAGAGAGCAGCCATGCAGAAACTGACATTAAAGCTCAGAGGGAACACGAAAACACGTAAATGTCATGCCGAGAGGGCACAAGGCCGTGTTCTCAAACCCGGGGCAGCTGAGAGTGTCAGCCATGTCGAATAGAAGCGACGCTGTCAGTTAGTATTGGCTCCTGCAGACAGCCGTACAGCCACATGTCCATATCAACATGTTCCAGCATTACTCTGATGGCACTAATATAGCACGTACAGGAATTAGATAATCAGTAATCAGTGCCGGTGCAGCGGTTAAGGTGCAGGACTGATGAGCAAAAGGTTGATGGGTCAGTTCTTTGCAGTACCAAGCTGCTATCATTGGGCATTTGATCAAGACCCATAAATCACAACAGCTGAGTGCTATGAATGTGCAGTATTTTTCTTCTTGGCCATCTTTACTAAAAAGGATTAAGTCTATTTATGTAGTTAGTACTAGAGAATCATTTTATTATCCCATAGAGTTCTGGTTCCAGGAGACAAACTGTCGTGGCTCAGTTAGTAGAGTACTGGTGCACGTCCAATTCATGTCTTATCATTCCAGACGTTAGGATCTAGATTTCCTGGAAGTTACAGTTTCCTGGCACAAGATTATGAGTCAGGTTGATGCACCATGACACCTTGCATCAGGGTAATAATGAGAACATCACTAGAGTTACATGTTGAGTATGTTTTAGATGCTGAATTTGAAAAATACACTCAGACATGTGAGGATGTGAGCAGAGAAGTTTGTCCCAAAATAGGATGTGACATGACATCAGAGAAATTAGTGATGTGAAAGAGCTGGTGGCTCTTCAGCTCTGGAGGTGAGAAGATATCCGTATATAGAGCAGGCCAAAACGCAGCGGTTGTAATGACGAATGTGATGCAGGTGTCAGTTTTTTTTAAAAATACTTTTTTAAAAATATGTGACAGTGTAAGTAAGCTCTACAACAGCTCTGATTATACCACGAGGTTTGAGGGTGTAGTTAAAGATAAATAACGCTTTAAGATGTATCCATAGTGGATTAACACAGCGATTAGAACTCCCTCAGAATTCCTCATCCGTTAAGCTATGTCACCAATTAGTGAGTTTAGAGTGGCAGTTAATTAACGAGGTTAAGTGCCGGTTCAGCAGGTCTAACACTCTGTCAGACTGAACATCACCCGCTCTCCCAAACCTTCACCCTCAGACCTCTGAAATGTCATCCTGTCACACTGAGAGGTCACGAGCTGCACAAACAGGGGTTACAGCTTTATTCATCAGCTGGAGTTAATTAGTGAGGTGGAGGATTCATTCTGTCCATGCAGCACTGTAATTAAGCCTGCAGGACCACAAACCCCCTGTACTTATTAACAGCATCCAGTGTATAACTAATCAATCAATCAATCAATCAATCAATCAATCAATCAATCAATCATTCTATCTATCTATCTATCTATCTATCTATCTATCTATCTATCTATCTATCTATCTATCTATCTATATTTAACTGTTTATTGAGTAACCAATCAGTGATCAATCTGTCTATTGCACAATCATCTTATTTATCGATTGATCTACTAAAACAATAATTAGCATCTGCCAGTTAAACTATTCATCTAATTGTTAATCCAACGATCAATATGCAAATAATGGATCTATCTATCGATTCATCAGTGAATCTACAAACCAGTTTGCGTTCGATCTAGCATCTATCAATCAGTCAATCGATTAGTCAGTTATACTACCTATCATTCTATTAATAGATTGATTGCTTATTTATGGATTAATCAAACAACTGATCATTCAATATATGGTTGGTTATCTATCAATAATATTGATCTACTCCTGTAGCTATTTATTTATTTATTTATTTATTTATTTATTTATTAGTCAGTCTCTCGTCCTTCGGCATGACGTTCTCTTCCACTGGATGGCGCTAGAGCTCCTTTATTATGTTGCATGTCCCTTCATGAGCGGAGGAGCCTCCCCCCTCCCCTCCCTCACCCCCCCTCCACCCCCACTCCACCCCCTCCTCACTTACAGCCAATAATAAATCTTTATTTGCTCTGAATTATTATCCTTTTATTGAGTTCATTATGGTTTATTTTATTCCTGTTTTTATTTACTTCTTTGTGGAAATGATGAGACTTCTTTATTCTTTATTCTTTATCCAGGTGTATGTGTTTGGGGTGTGGGGGTGTGTGTGGGGGTGGGGGTGTGTGTGTGTGTGTCCTTATAAAGCAGTGAGGAGGAGGAAGGCGCTTCTCCATTCTGCTCTGGGCTGCAGATGGACCGCACGTCCCGAACAGCGATGGATTTACCAGGTAAAGAGAAGGATTTGGTTTAATACATAATGCTTATCACTCCAGAACCAAAGCTGATGGCTTTAATGTAACGGTGAACAGCAAACGCTTTGCACTGGGCACTTATAATACTGTTATAGTGCATGCACAGGGAGAGAAGTTCTGCAAATGTGAGTTTGATGAGTGAAATGGTGCTTCTATGGAAATAATAATGCATATTTAAAATAAAAGGAGTTTCTTGAAAATGCACCAGGAGTAATAAGTCCAGAACACTTAACTAAGATGAATAAAAGTGTTAAGTGTAGGTACAAATATAACAAACAATGAACATTGCAAGAGTAATAAGAGTTTGTGTTATAATGCACGTGCACAACAAACCTGGAAAGTTAATGTATGGATATTTAATGTCATTTATTTATTGTTATATGTCTTGCACACTGTAGTGCAACCTGAAGAGCATTTTACATCTATTTTGTCAACTTAGTCATTTTTTTTAAATAATACATTCTGTATTTATTGTAGAGAATCATGCTTGAAAATGTATTTTTAAAATAGTTTTAGACAGAAACACATCATATTTTAATTAGCATTAATTTATTTTATTTTGCTCAATGTATTAATATGAGTACAAATTTAAATATGTATGTATACAGTAGATACATTTACATATATAACAAAAATATACAACAAGTGCACATGTAAAAATAACTTGAATTTTTTTTATATTTTCTAGAAATTTTTATATATTTTATGAACTGAAAGTTTGAAATAAATTCTAAACGCTTTCATATTGTTTATCAGAACCTATGTTTATGCATAAATCAGCATTAAATTGTTAGATAATTCTGTAAATATTTGCATACTTTTATAAGCATAAATCTTTTACATGAAGTCTGAAAACAATTGTGATATTGTTCAGATAGTTTTTTCACACTTTCATTTAAAAAGTCTTTAGTGTGTAATATCCATGTAATAAACGTGTAATAAATGTGGCATGAATGCACTTTTTTTTAGAAAATCCGAAGACAATGCTCTGAAGATCATCCAGAGCAGTCAGAGGGTAAAGTGAGCATCACGTACAGTGAGAAAACAGAGAGAGAGAGAGAGCTGGGATAAGCAGACATCGGATTTTAAGCATTTTCTGAGCTCTCCGTCTCAGGCGTGATGGTGGAACGCTGTATCCTGGTCATGCTGGCATTGGTCCCGGCCGTCCTCCTGGTGTTTGGTGTGGGCGTGTCTCTGGGGCAGAATGACACTGAGCCCGTGGTGCTGGAAGGTAAATGTCTGGTGGTGTGCGACTCGAACCCATCATCAGATGGAGGCGTCACGTCGGCCCTTGGCATCTCGGTGCGCTCAGGCAGTGCCAGGGTGGCATTTTCGGCCATCAGAGGGACCAACCACGAACCATCCGACATGAGCAACACATCCACCACCATCTACTTTGACCAGGTTCAGAACCTTCCAATTATTCAATGATTTGTGGGTTAATTATATGCAAAAACCTGCAATGATTAGATTAATAATGTATTAAAAAAGAAGCTTTTATTTTATATTTGCATTAACACAAGAAAAGCCACACATGTACCTTGATGCTTAAAAATATATTGTGTATGAAGAAATACAAAATTAGTATATACATAAAATAAATGTATTTAGAAATAAATTTAGTAAAAAGAATAATAGATGTAAATTCAGACAGAATATAGAAATAAAAAATAAAATATATTAATTACTTTTAAAATAATGAATTGATTTTAAAAAGGAGTTGTAGTGTAGTCATATAATATAAAGTAATATAAACAAATAAATAACCATACAAATAAATAAATAAATACGTACTTGTTAAGACACCAACCTTTATGTATTACATTAAAATATTTAACTTGGACTTTTTATTGTTAAAACTGCAAATAAAGACTTTGTCTGATTAAAAATTTGTCCCTTTAAACTTTATTTTGCTGAGAATTAAGAGATAATTTTATGCATGTTAATAATTTTATAGAAAACCAAAAACAAATTAATAAGAAGATCATTTGCACTAATTAAGCTCCACCAATGCCTACAGACATATGGAATGCCTAAGAGGTCAGATTGTTCATAATGTACTTGTTTAAAAGCTTCTCTAATTAGATTTAGTGCAGCCTTGATACAAAAACTAATTGCTTACGACTAACAGGTGACCTTTAGTGCAGATCTAATCCTTAATGAGTTTAATTAATTGTCTTTAGTCTCATAATTAGTGGTATTCTTGTTTTCATTATTAAATTTCTTTGTTTCTATTAAATTAACCCTTAACACCAGCTCATACAGGGATAAATTAAGGTTGTTTAGTACCATAGCCATTTTTAATTTATCAGAGCTTGTTTATTTTTTGATACAAATTACACAGGCTTTATGTAGATAACATGAAGCCTGGTGCAGATTAACATAGTTTCATTGAATTAATGTGCTAAGCTGTGCAGGTGTGTGTCATCAATGCAGGTTTTAAAATTAGTTTTTCTTTTTTGGTGTATTTTTCTTTTAGATTTAATTAGATGCAAATTAGATGCTTCTTATCTTTGATAGATTAATAGAAAGCATGCATACTATACACATTATACAATCTATATACACTATATACATTATACACACTATATATATTATTTACACTATATACATTATACA
Organism: Loricariichthys derbyi; assembly: GCA_033118015.1. Taxonomy (NCBI): domain Eukaryota; kingdom Metazoa; phylum Chordata; class Actinopteri; order Siluriformes; family Loricariidae; genus Loricariichthys; species Loricariichthys derbyi. Next base: position 13,318 of record JAVSBU010039308.1, read on the forward strand.
CACTAGGGCTACATGATATGGATTAAGAACAGAAACATTTCGCTTACGATGTAAAACGACAGCAAAGAGGAATGCTTTAAAATCTATAAATTATATAAAATCTAACAGCTAAAATCAGTACATTAAAAACTAAAAGTAATGCTGTATTGATATTACTTTTTTATTATTTATACTTTAACTGCTATAGTTGCAACTAGAACCTTTTATATTATTTTAAGAATAACTTTATTTTTTCAATCTATTTAATTAGGCCTAATGTTTGTTAAGTTTTTAGTTCTAATTTTTGTTTTTTATTTTATAAATATTAGAAAATCCACCTTTTATTTCAGACACTCATGTTTTAAATGTATTTATTTATTTATTAGTTTTTATCTTACTTCTTACTTCAAAAATTCACAGGAACAAGTTCTTATGAGTTTGCAAATGCCTATTTTACATTTGTTTATTTTATTACACTTAGAATTTGAGGAGTGTTTTTGATTGTTTCTGTTTATTCAATCTAGTGTTTGTACCTAAATAAAGTTGCGATTTTGTGGTTCTAGTTTGATTAATAAATGAGATAATAAATGAGATCTGATGAGGTTACCGATGACATGAGTATTCTCTTTACTCAAGTAATAATTAAAAAGATTAATTCTACTAATGTTATTTTAAGGTAACAGCACTTTACCTTGAGCACTTTACCCCCCCCCCTCGCCATGCTCACGATAAACGATTAATGACCACAGCAGAGGACTTATGTATGAAATATATGTAAAATAAAATATATTTAAATAAAATCTAGGTACACTGAGTTCTATACGGTTTCAATTAGGGTCCATCTCTAAAGGTGCATTAATATGTGGAAAACTGTATAATAAACACATTATAATGTTATAATGCGTTACAATCTCAACTCGTAGAAATCCCAACGGGAGAGTCACCCCCCCAAAAAAATCATGAGAGTCACCCCCCAACAAAAAGCACGATAGAGTCACCCCCCCAAAAATTGCAACGAGAGAGTCACCCCACCAAAAAATCACAACAAGA